>ML662442.1:33597821-33769986 GCA_007570785.1 Antilocapra americana | reverse complement strand
CACACACACACACACACACACACACACACACACACACACACACACACGGCAGAAAAAGGTCTCCTCCCCTCGCTGCTCCCTTTAAAGTAAAACAAAAGGGGAAGCTCAAACTATATTGCTCATCTGCTTTGTGATTTTGGGTTAGTCACTTACCCTCCCTGTTCTGATGTTTCCTCCCAAGAAACAAAGGGCTCGGAAAAGTTTAACAATCCCTTCTGGGTCTAAACTCATACACTAAGGGATTCCATCAGATTAGCACTAAATAAGTGATCTTATCATGAAGCACTTTAAGGAAGTAAAGACAACTGCTGTGGTGGAGGGGGGCGGGTGGGTGGAATTAGTGCCTGAGGTAAATTTTAAGTTTCATTTTAAATAGTCTTGAACTCTTTCAAGATGGCTGCATCACTTTCTGCTGCCTATTACTGTGAAAAGTGATTCTCTCATTCAAAGACACGAAATTTCTTTGAAAAGAAACTGACACTTAGAAAGATTCTACTGATTAGCTTTCAATTTGCCAGGCTGTCAGGGAGCCCATAGGAATCACATTTTGAAAAAAATTAACCAAGGGCAGCTGAGGAAAATTGTTGTGAAGAATTCTCTTTTCTTCTATTAAAATGATCATGCAAGAGAGCTGTAATGAGAAAGAAACAAATGAAGAGGGGCTCAAGAACAAGGGCATGGGAAGTGGTATCCTGCACGTATCAAGTCAAATGTAGAGATGCCAGTGTAGATTAAGAGGAAAAGGAACACCATTTGTTAGATTAAGCAGAAAATGTATCAGTCAGGATACTCATAACTGCTCTATCAAATGGCTAAGGAAGCTATTTATCTCTTTGTTTCTTCAGGTAACCATGAAGGGTCAATATTAGAAATGAAAACGAAAAAAGTTGATAAATTATACAGAACTATGGAGTTTATTACTGCTCCATGCTGAGGGCTTATCCTCCTGGGAGTTATTGCAGGGGCAGCTTTGAGCAAATTCCAAAATTTCAAACGGGTTCTCCCTTTCTTCCCTCCGTTCAGCTTCTGATATCGTGCATACATAATTTATCACAGCTACCATTATTGCTTTAGCTCTCTGTCTGCAAGAGGATACTCATTTTGCATTTGTAATTACTAAACTTAAAAGGAGCCAGTTGATTCTGTTTCTGTTTCAGGGGCCTCATTTAATAGACTGATGTTTTAAGGAAAGAGATAGGAACTGAATTTTATTTTGGCATGAAATACCAATTACTCTTAATCTCACTATCTCATTGGTATATGTAACTAATGTTTATAGAAGAAAGGTACTGCAAAAGAAACTCAGATGTATAGAACAGTCTTGTGGACTCTGTGGAAGAGGGCAGGGGTGGGATGATATGGGAGAATGGCATTGAAACATGTTAATTATCATATGTGAGGTCAATAGCCAGCCCAGGTTTGATGCTCTGGGCTGGTGCACCGGGATGACCCAGAGAGAGGGAATAGGGAGGGAGGAGGGAGGGGGGTTCTGGAAGGGGAACATATGTATACCCATGGCGGATTCATGTCAATGTATGGCAAAACCAACACAATAAAGTAAATTTATAAGTTTAAAAGATAAAAAAAAAAGAAAGGTATGTTTGTTCCTTCTTAAAGTTTCTTTTCACTTTATTAAATAGATGCTGGAGTTTAGTAAACTTGTCCTGCTGGCAAGTTCAGAAGCAGAATCTCTCCTTCTCGAATCCTGCATTTATACAGAAAAGTGTGAGTTGGGGAGGTAATAATTATACAGTGATTAATTTAAGATATATGGTTCAAACAGATCTTTCCAGTAATTTAGGCTCAAGACGTTAAAGAGGTCAAGTTAACTGAATAAGCCCTTCCCTCTGCCTTGTATATCAGTTTGATAGTAATCAGTCAATTTGATAGTAATCAGTTCTACTTGTCACACTCAGTAACAGTTGGGTGTATTTATTGCAAAATCAAGTATAGTATTAACTAACAGACAAAAAGTCAACTTTTAAATCCAATTTCTTACCTCACAAATTTTGTTTTATTTTTGGTAAGGATCAAGAAATGATATATATAAAAGATACCCCAATGCCACAAAAGTGAAGAATTAAACCTTTAGCAGACTGATAACACAGAAATGTGAATGCACAATATTCAAATCTCAAAGTTGAACTCAGAAAATTCAACATATTTAACAAAAAATTTAACTGAATTTATATAGATACAACCTCCTAAAAACTTTAGAGAGAGATTTCCATTTTATCATGAAAACACAGTGTTCATAAGGTTACCATCTATTTGTGTAGCACTTTGCAGTTTTTAAAGCTCTAATTTAAACATTATTTTATTGGATTTTTCACAGAAAAGATATGATAGAACTATTTTATTCTCTTGTCTCTAAATGAGGAAACAAGTGCCTGGTTGTTTAGTACTAGGTCCACTTAGCTAATGACTGGCAGAGTTCAAAATAGAATCTAGCTGTATTGACTTAAGTGTTAGTGGGAAAATTCATCTTACTTCTATGAAGATTTGGCATTCATTTTAGAACCAGGACTAGATGCTCACTCATTAATACAAATCTAATCCTTGGGTGCTATGTGTTTTTAGAGTTCCAAGGTGATTTTTGTCCAAGTATAGAGCTTGGAAAAAAAGAGGTCTAAAGTGATCTGGAATTATTAAGTGTTGACATCCTTTCTCTCTCTCTCCGGTTGAGTCATCCATTCTTCCCAGAAAAATATCCTAATAGCACGAGAAGGATGACAACACATTCATCAAGGATAGGAAAAGAAGAAATAAACCAATTAATTGAATAATTCCTGAGAATAACAATCATTATGCCAATTATGAACTCAGGACATTAACTTTAGTCACCTCCTCCCGGTCATATGTACATTTCGAGTCAGGATATTCATTCTAATGGGATTCCCCACCCCTAAGTTAGATTTTACTTTTGTTATTACTGCTTTATCAAACATTGCTTGTTCAGCTTTATCTGTATTTATCAGTATCATCAAAACTTCTATGAGACTGCTGAGGTTGTTTTGTTGTTGTTTTACTCATAGTTGTCTTATTTCCTTGCTTGTTCTGTGTTTCTTCACTCTGGATTGTTCCTTTTCTAAGGAACTTTATTTAATCCAGAAAGTCTGTTTTTTTTAATAAAGCAATTTTACAAATATGTGCAGTACACATTTAACTATCAGACATCTAAGTTTGCTTTCAATATTTCTCCATTATCAGGAATGATGCAATACATATCCCTGTATGTCTTCTACCACAAACAGACACTATCTGATTCAAATACAAACTGAGTGGTAAGGCGATCATCTCATAAAAAGCATGACTTTTTAAATTGTGTTTTAGTTGCTTCCCAATGTTGTGTAGTTCCTGCTACACAGCAAAGTGGTGGTTATTCATGCACATGGCATTTATACACACACATGTGTCTTCTCTTTTTTAAATATCCTTTCCATTGAGCAGGAAGCTTGGGTTTAAGTTGAATCTTTCAAAGGAGTTACAGATTTTCTTCTGCTAGTTGCATGAAGGCATCATGATCTTCTGGGAAAATGCTTGAGGTTTTTTTGGACCACATCTGTAGCATGAATTAGAGTGCCAAACTCAAGGTAGGACCGATTTGTGATTATGAATCCTCAGGGAATTTTGTCCTCTTACTCGGTGCCAAAATTGATTTCTTTGTGGAAATTAGGGTCTATTTCTAATTCATTCTTACAATAACAGTATAGTCTTCTAGAGTACTATTTTCATGAGCGTCTCTTATTAGATTTCTTGCACTGACTAGTTCCCATGCTTTTCCCCCATAACTATCAAAGTAAAAGCTAAAGTATTCTAAGGTTTGGCAGAAATTCTGAGAGTTACTTTCACTTGGAACTTACTTCCTAATCATTCCTCATTTTATTTCATTTCTTGGCTCCACTGATTCCTTTCTCTCAAGTGGCTTCACTTCACAGGTTAGTATATACTTATAGAGACAGACACATAGTTCAGTTACTTCACCATACATTTTGGTTATTTCAGTAGCGAGTTAATAGAGGGAACTTATTTGACTACATTACCAGAAATGAAAGTCTCTTCTATTCTTTTTCCCTTAGAATCATATAAATTTCTTTCCTATCTGTCTAACTAGTCACTCAGCTAGGACAAAATTTGTCTTTTCATAGACAAATAAATTTTGTTTCTTTGTTTCTTCTTGTAAAGTGGCAAAAGCTTCTTTCAACTTCCAAGGAAAAGTGAAATAGTTCCATTTGAAATGTATTTTGATATGATAGTAAGGGCATAGTTGGTGGGGAAGAATTCTTCATTTCCCCCATGACCTTTGCCCCTGGTGTTCCTCCTGCAATTATGTTATGTGATGGAGCAAAATGATTTTTCAGATTGTAATTAAGGTTTCTAATCAGTTGACCTTAAAATAAAGAGACCACCCAGGCAGGCCTAATTTAATCAAAGGAGCTCTTTAAAAGCTGGATATTTTCTCCAGCAGGTAGTGGAAGGGATAATTAGAGAGGTTCCAAGCAAGACAAGGATTTGACATGCTGTCAAGAGCTTAAGGTGCACGGACTGGGAGAGCAACTTCTGGGAACTGACAATGACCTCTGGCCAAAAGATGGGAACATCATTCCTACAACCACAAGGAACCACAGAATGTCCTTGAAAGCAGATTCTTCCTCAGAGTCTCTAGGTAAGAGCCAGTCAAGCTGACAGCTTGATTTCAGTCTTGTGAGATTCCCAGAGAGAATCCAGTTGAGGACATCTGGACTTCTGACCTACAGAGCTATGAGCTAATAAATGGGTGTTAGGTTGTGCTATTTGTAGTCATTTATTATGCAGCATTAGAAAACCAACACAGGTATATTTCCCCACCATCTGTAAATTAAGGAAAATAAAAAAGCAGTAGTGATTTCTCTCTGTAGCTTTCTTCTCATAGAACACTGAGTGCCGAATAGGGAAGGCTTGCCTTCAAGAGACACACGGTACCTCTCACAATGTCAGTTCTTATGCTCGAACTTGGAACAGATAGGATAATACAAGAGTTTGCTATTGGCAAGAAAAGGTCAGTGTAGTGAAATGTTGGATACGTTTTAGTGAGAAGGAATGCACAAGCCACTGTCTTCGTATGGCTGTCTCAGACTCAACCCTCTGTGTCTTTTTCTCAAGCTGAAGCCGCGTTCCCCAACGCTCACCTCTGTCAGTGGGCTTCTTTACCTGGTCTCTGCAACAAAGGGGAACACTGTTCATTTACCGAGGTGTTGACCTTCCCTTACCCCAATTTCTCCTTATTCACCTTTCAACTTCCTTTCTTATGCTATGTCCATATAGACCCTACATTTGGCCAATATCTAGTTTCCAAAACATGCCAGATACCTTGCTAATTTCCTCCACGTCCATCCTTCCACTCATGATGTCCTTTCTCTATGTCCACTTGTAGAAACTGTGCTTATTCCTCAGTATTCAGCTCTGAGATAACTTCCTCTAAGAACATTTTCTAGATTCTTCCAGGCAGAATTGTATATTCCCTCTTCTGTGTTTCCAAAGCATTCAAAACCAGGTTGTGCTCTCTGTTGTGTAAATGCCTGCTTTTCCAATAATGTTAAGTTACATTAACAACTGTTCACATTTTTACATTTATAACCACTCCCTCAAAGCCTGAAATAGTTCAGTGGTAGATATTTGTGGAATTGAGACTTTAATCCGGTGAGATAAGCAAGGTTATCAGGTGATAAAACAAATAGTTCTCCTTTTCCTTTAACTGTATGAACTGGCACATTGCTCATTACTTTCTCCTTCAAATTGGATTGTGCAGACTTGGGATTTCTTTAAACTTCTGTAATACATGGCTTCCCTGGTGGCTCAGATGGTAAAGAGTCTGACTACAATGTGAGAGACCTGGGTTCCATACCTAGGTCAGGAAGATCCCCTGGAGGAAGAAATGGCAACCCATCCTAGTATTCTTGCCTGGAGATTTCCACGGACAGAGGAGCCTGGTGGGCTACAGTCCACGGGGTGGCAAAGAGTTGGACGTGACTGAGCGACTAACACTTTCACACTTTCTATAATATATGAATCAATCACTATAGCCCATCCCCAATTATTTCAAACCCCCAATTATTTCCACAGCATCATCTCCCTGTCTTATGTCCATAATATCCTCACAATCTGATACACATCTACATAACAAAACCTCACTCAGCTGTCTAAAAATTGCTTTTATTGAACCACTCTCTACCTCAAAACCCAGCAGAGTCTGTCCACAGCCTAGAGCTGCTCTGTCCAATATAGCAGTCAGTGGTCACTAGCCATTAGCACAGCATTGCTTGAAGTGTTAAATACCCACAGATTTGAAAGACAGTATGAAAAAGAGAATGTAAACTATTTAATTAAAATGCTTTGTATTGATTATATTGGTCATATGTTGAAAAGAAATGCTATATTGCCTATACTGGGTAAAAGGAAATATATCACAAAAATTAATTCAGTTGTTTCTTTTTAACTTTTTAATGAGGCCACTTACATCTTAAAATTATGTGTTATGGCTTGTATTATACTCTAAAGACAGTGCTAGCCAAGGGCATAAAGTCATAGCACCTGCATTTGGCATCGTGATTCACACTTGACTTCAATCTCCTTAACAGCCTCATCTCTCGTGTCTCACACATGAAGTGTCCATCATGGTCAGTACTTTTTCAGAAATCCTATTCTTAGTCTTTTGCTCTGCCCATGCTATTTCTTATATGACCATCTCTCCTTCCATGTTGCTTCTCAAAATCCTATCCCTTCCTCCAGTTCATGTTAGCTCCACAGCCTATAAGAAACATTCTCTGATCGCATCAACTGAAAGCATTTTTTCCTAAAGAAAGGATTCTGATGTGTAATTATTTATGAATGTCTCTTGTTTCTTCTATTACAAGTACTTAAAGGATAGGGGCTGTTTAATATATCTGTACATATAAAAAATATCTGCATATGTCACCACAAATAGCATGACTTTCCTCAAAGACTCTCAAAGCGTGCTGCATAAATGAACCGCTGCTGCTGCTGCTAAGTCGCTTCAGTCGTGTCCGACTCTGTGTGACCCCATAGATGGCAGCCCACCAGGCGCCCCCGTCCCTGGGATTCTCCAGGCAAGAGTACTGGAGCGGGGTGCCACTGTCTTCTCCATAATGAATGGAGTAATGCTATTTAGGAAATAAGTTATAGGTTAAATACATGTATATGTGTATATATATATGAATGATATTCAAATATTTGTATATATATATTTCATATAACTATTTTATAATTTAATGACTAGGTAAAGATTAGCATAAAGATTTTCTGAGTCTTTGGATGAGAATAAAGAGTGAAAATCTATAGACAGAAAAATAGACATCAGAATTGGAAGAGACTGGAGGCAATGCCTTGCCCATTTCCCCTTTCTTATAGGTGCAGGAGTCCTGGATGGGGAAGCTGAGTGATTCCTGCTAGATGGAAGTCCAGTGTGAAGTGTACTCCTGTGCCTTTTGTGCTCAGTGTAGGACCTGCTGCTTACGGGGTCAATAAACATTGGCTCAATGTATATGACCAACGCAAAGCACACCTAGGGAACTGAAACTAGACAACATATCTTGTGATTTGCAGAGTAGTATGATTTTTACTCTGCCATGTAGAAAGAGGAAGGAAATTTGGGAAATAAGGGGGAGCTATGTTTAAAATATTCTTATTAGCTAACTGTTAAGTTATTCATTCAATAGTTTTCCTGGCAATGACATCTAGGCATATGTGGATATACAAGAGTAAATTACACTTTTCCCTCATGTTCAGGTAAACTCCTTCCAAGCTGGTTAGTGTTTATTTATCTGTGACCCTTTACCTGGGCAGAGGAGAGTATGAGCTTTCAGTAATTTTCAAAACAGCAGTGATGGATTTCATTGATTCCCCCTTCCTTCTTGTTCTGGTCTCTTTGGTACATATATCTGTTGCTTGATATTTTACAGAGCACTTCTCCTCCATAAATAGCAGAGTAAAATCCTCAAGGCAAAGTTATTAGGTATTATGATTTGCAATGTAACACTTAGGGAAGTGAACTAAAACTGGTCACACATCATACCAGGAGTGTAGGAGCTGGATATCTTCTATATTATTTCCAAATATTATGCTTGCTTCTATTATTTCCCATTATCATTTGTGAATAAGAGCACATATTCATTATACCTGGGATAAGAGGTATTATTTGTGGCCAGTGAACAGAGGGAAGCCATCAACCTCATGATTTTAGCCTCACCAGCTAATGTTTTGTTCTTCAGAATATTTTCTTCAAAACACAATTTTGGGGGTTTAGTATATGTGGAAAGAAAATAGCTTTTCTTTTTAAATAGTTTTATCCAATATAACAGCAACTAAACCATTATTAAAGTGGCTTCCCAAAACTTGATATTGGGGTTGCTCTTGCTTCATTTCTGAAACTCCAGGGATGAGAAGAGAGCAATTGACCTTTTCCCAGGAATTCTGTGCAGCTGAAATCCTCCCCACTCCTGATAAAGATTAGGAGACTTAGAAAAGCTTGAAGACTTCTAAATATGAGGTTTAGGCTTTTAATGATTTTTTAAGAAGTTGAAAAGGACACATGCTATGATTTAAAATAGAAAAGATAAGTAGAACAAAATTAATAAATCTTAACTGAGGTTGTTTACACAGGAGATCTATGTATCTCATGCATTTTCCATCTGTGTAAGGCAATTTGCTTGTTACTAGATGTGATTGACACAATTTGACAATCTGGCTTATGAGTGTACTTTGTGACTAATTGTATGTAAAATGCCAACAATATTTTCCCCACCTCTATTTTAGCAAGGGGACTTCTTTTGAAACAATAGGTGACTATCCCCAAAGATTTCTCCCTCCCCTCTTTTCTTCTTTTTGCTCTTATCTTGAACCTACTAATGAAAACAGAATTTAGAACATTACACATTTTGGGAAAGCCTGTTGGTCACACATATTAGTGTGGATTTGCTATGTTTCACCCTTTTAGCTTGAGGAAACTTGAGGAAATGTCTACCATCCCGTATGTTGCTGCCTTGCTCCTCCCATCACCCCTGCTTCCTTTTTGGGTGTAATAGGTAGACTGAAAAAACTGTCAATGAAATGAAGCAGTTTCAAAATATGTAGACTTGCATTATGAAATCCTCGTGTTGAAAATTAGTGTTTCTTAATAGAAAGAACCTAATAAATGAACAAGAAGAGAATTATAATGAAGTCATCTACCTAATTAACCTGGATGGGACTAACAGGGCTGCAGCTAAAACTCACAACAAAACTGCCTCAGTGGAATTTTGTTGAATCATAGTCTCCTGTTTCTTCAATATCCACATGTCTAGCTATTTCAAGAATGTTTATATCAAACTTTCATTGTAAGTGCTAATTCTGAGTTATTTAGGAGAAATAAGTGACAAATACTCTTCTCTGTGTGGGAAAAGTATTGCTTTCATTTCAGGGGCCTAGCTATAACACTGCTTTCTATCTTAGTCTTTATTTAGTTTTCAGTTCTTTTGAGATTGGATAGTTTTTAACAATGAAACAAGCAGTGCTCCAGCGTCTAATTAAGACTTTCTAGTAGGATTAATAAATCATGTCCTATTAGTGTTCTGGAACTGGAGATGTTAATCTTCACCTTGGTCTTCTAATCTTGAGATAAGTTTGTGGATCAAGTATTGAAGGGTGTTGAGCAAACCATTTAATTAAAGCCACTGAGTCTTCAGATGATAGTCTCAAACTGTTGATTCAAGTGGATTTCTTTATATATACACTTCGGTATGTCTTTTCAAATGTATGAAGCGATGGTCTGGAAGGACCATCAGAGGAAACCACCATCTTGGCCTTCCCTGACAAAGAAAGTAGAAAATGATTTCGCTTTCTGCCTGAATTATCTCTGTTTCTATGAAAGACTTTTTTTTTTTTCTTTTTTCATGCTAGGGAAGAAGCAATGAGGACAGAGCTCAGCCACTAGAGAGGACTTTTATCAGTTTTCTGGTGAAGACTTGCAGGAGGTTGTGCCATGCACATTGGCTGGCAATGTTCTCTGAGAGAAGTGGACTCAGTTTCACAAAGACATGGCAGATGGTAAAACCATTCAGTTCCAAATTCTTGCTCAGTTAAAAACACCCTGGAATTTTCTCTTTTGAAATTTAAAAAATGACATGATTCAATAGCCTACTCCCCAAAAGATTAGTCATGAAGAAATTGAAAGCCAGAGTCATCTCTTAATCCACAACTACAGCTTTATAAAATTAAAGAACTGGGCAGATAATCTCTTAGGCCCTTCCATTTTTGAGATTCACACACTCTTACTTGAGTGGTATCATCCATGCCTTGCTCCAGGAAGCCAAGCTGTTGTTTTTTTTTGTTTTGCATCCCTATGCATCACATCTAGTAGGGTGCTCAAGAAATATTTGCTGAAGAAATGAATGAAATGGGGCCTTGAAATGCACTGTAATAGAGCTTCCCTGGTGGCTCAGATGGTAAAGAATCTGCCTGCAATGCAGGAGACCCAGGTTCGATCCCTGGGTTGGGAAGTTACCCTGGAGAAGGGAATGGCAACCCACTTCAGTATTCTTGCCTGGAGAATTCCATGGATAGAGGAGCCTGGCAGGCTACAGTCCATGGGGTTGCAGAGAGTCAGACATGACTGAGAGATTAACACTTTCACTTTCATGCATCACACCTAGTGGGTACTCAAGAAAATTTGTTGAAGAAATGAATGAAGTAGGGCCTTGAATTGTACCATAATAGCAAGTGCCAGCTGAGTTTATGAGGGGATCAGCAATGGGAAGACTTTCCCCAAGGAATTCATGATATCAATGAGGCAATTAGTTTACATAACCTAAAATTTGATGAGGATGAAAGAGGAGGGTGAAAAAGCTGGCTTAAAATTCAACATTCAAAAAACTAAAATCATGGCATCCAGTCCCATAACTTCATGGCAAATAGATGGGGAAAAAGTGAAAAGAGTGGCAGACTTTATTTTCTCAGGCTCCAAAATCACTGCAGATGGTGACTGCAGCCATGAAATTAAAAGACGCTTGCTCGTTGGAAGAAAAGCTATGACAAACCTAGACAGTGTATTAAAAAAGCAGAGATATCCCTTTGATGACAAAAAAGTGTATAGTCAAAGCTATGGTTTTTCCAGTAGTCATGTATGGATGTGAGAGTTGGACGGTGAAGAAAGCTGAGCGCCGAAGAATTGATGCTTTTGAATTGTGGTGTTGGAGAAAACTCTTGAGAGTCCCTTGTACTGCAAGGAGATCCAACCAGTCCAACCTAAAGGAGATCAGTCCTGAGTGTTCATTGGAAGGACTGATGTTGAAGCTGAAACTCCATTATTTTGGCCACCTCATGCGAAGGGTTGACTCATTGGAAAAGACCCTGATGCTGGGAAGGACTGGGGGCAGGAGGAGAATGGGATGACAGAGGATGAGATGGCTGATGGCATCACCATCTCGATGGACATGGATTTGGGTAGACTTCGGGAGTTGGTGATGGACAGGGAGGCCTGGCGTGCTGCGATTCATGGGGTTGCAAAGAGTAGGACACCACTGAGCAACTGAACTGATGAGAAGAGCCCACTCATTGGAAAAGACCCTAATGCTGGGAAAGACTGAGTGTAGGAGGAGAAGGGGATCACAGAAGATGAGATGGTTGGATGGTATCGACAACTCTATGAACATTTGTTTGCGCAAACTCCAGGAGATAGGGAAGGACAGGAAAGCCTGATGTGCTGCAGTCTATGGGTCACAAAGAGTGAGACATGACTTACTGACTGAACAACAACAAACTGAAACTGTCCAAACCCACAGAATTTTTTGTGATCAGTGGCACAACAGAGACTGAGGGAGACTAAGATCATAAGAGCTTAGAGAAGGTCATGCAGCTCTCAGGGATGACTGGATAGCCATTTTAGTTTTGGCAGATGGAAAATAAAAATCATGATAAAAGTCAATAAATATGTGTATACTTGTTAGATGTCAGGCATTTCATATGTATGTAATCATATTTAATCCTTATGACACCATGAGGTTGATGCCATTATTCACATTTTATAGATCAGGCTGGGGGAATGTCAATAACTGGTCCAGTCACATGGCCAACAAATGGTGGAAGAGGAATTTGAACCCAAGACTGACTGGCTTTAAAGACCATGATTCTCCACAATCCTCCACATGTATCTAGCTTCCTGGGTAAAAAGTCCACTGTGTCATGGGAGAACCAGGGTCTCAGGCAGAGTGCTGTCTTTCTTATCAAGCTCTTCTCTCATCATGCAGGTCCTTTTTGATTACCCACCCATCCCTATAATGCCTGAGCAGATCCTCACACACGACCTCTCTTGCCCTCTGGGATTTTGTTTTCTGGGATGCTTTCTGTCTGCCCTTCTCTGCTTATCTCATCCTTTGATATTTACATTTGTTGAGGCTAAGCAACCTAACCTGGCTCTACAGATTAGTTTTAACTTCTGGGATGTGATAACATTAGTGCTCATTACACCCACCTTCTTCCAGCCTTCTGGCTCTGCCTTCTCTTCTATCTTCTGAGTTTTGTTACAGGCTTGTTTATCTTTCTCCTGTTACATATATGTAGAATCTGGCTTTCTTCTCATTCTTTACCTGGGTTCTCCATCCTTCAGTGTCTATTCATTGTGACTTAGGGCATGCATGATGATGACAAGGGGCATGGACAATCCAAGTACAATATGAGCAGAGATAAGGAAACAGACACAAAGCTTGCCTTGTGTAGGAACCTTGTATAGGAAGGAATTAGTGGAGAAGGAAAATATGGTTTGTACTAAAGAATGGAAGTGAGATTGAATGGAATATATATGAGCTGATAGATCTTCTAAAAAGCCTGATGTGGGTGTGTACAGATGGTAGAATGGGAAATAGAGCAGCAGCACAAAAGACTGAAAAAGTTAACTATATGTTAAAAGCTGTTTATGTAGAAAAACATTTGACCTTGAATAGGAACAGCAGAGGGAGGAAATACTAGAGTAGAGGACACTAGGCAGGCATTAATGCTGATTTATCCAGACATGAGGTACTGACAGCTTGCCCTGGAGTGTAGATTGTGTGAATGGAGAAAAAGTGGTGACTAGAGCAGGTATTTTGAAGAAAAGGTCATTAGGACTTGGAAAAAGGCTGGATATACATGATTTTTTAGGATTGTTTCTAGCTTTCAAAATTCTCATTTTTTGGAGGGGGTGTTGGTGGTCAACAAGAGATGCTCAAGGGAAGGATTTAAAGTCAGTTCTAATATTTCACTAAACATTTATGTCACATCAAACCTCACAGTGGACAGGAAAGCAACTAGCAACAATCCAATGTCTTTATTGCATTTAGTATGAAGTATTCTTAGATTTTGCTCTTTTACAATTGGGATGATGAAAAGATTTCTCAGAGACATTTAAGACTCTGAAGAAGAAACTTTTATAAAAAAATTTATAATGTAACCTTTCTTGAATGGATGCTGAAGATCAGAAAGAACTGAGCTCTTCCTTCCCCCTCCACCCCATGATGGATATTTTCCAGATAAATATACTAATGGTCCTAAGTTAGTGTGATAATGGTCCAAGTTACAATATAATAGAATTTCTTTAAATTGACAGTTGAAAGTAAAGATAACCAGAAGTTTCACATTTTTAAACCTTATTAAAAGGCTCATGTAGTGGGTGGTGAGGGTAGCACTCATGATCCCTGGCCCCTGATGTTCATGCCTTTAGATAATTTCCTCCCCTTGAACACGGGTAAGACCTACGATTTGCATCTAACCCTTAAAATATGTCAGAGATGATGGGGTATCACTTCTGTGATTTTGTTACAGTATATAAGACTCTGTCTTGTAGCGAGCTTGCTTTAGATCTCTGTACTTGGCTTTGAAGAAGAAAGCTGCTATGGGCTCTCTCCTGAGAGAAATTGAATGCAATCAACAGCGGCACAAACGAGGAGTCACACACGTGTCTGGCTGACACCTAGGTTGCAGCCTTATGGGACCCTGAGGGGAAGAAAGTAGCTAAGCTGTGCCCAGGCTCCTGACCCAAAGAAATGATGAGATAATACATGTGTGTTGTTTGAAGCTGCTAAAGTTTGTAGGAGTCTTTTTACACGGCCTAGAAAACTAATGCAGTCCACTTTGCTCCTTCTCTCTTATTGGCTGTACAAACCAGTGATTAGTTCTTCTGTCTTAGTGGTCGTCATTCCAGAAGCCTAGGAGTCATTCTGGGCTTCTCTCCAGTCCTTATGCCCAAAATCTAGCATCTAGTCATTCTGTACATCCTGTGATCCTCCCTCCTACCCAGTTCTCCTCCTCCATGCTTTATACCCTCCAAAGCAGTAAGATTTAGGTTACATGACATATGTCTATCTGAAGAACCAGTACTTTATGAAGAACCAGTAGAGGTTCTTCAGGGCTGAAGGCTAGGGGATGCTCACATGAGCACCTTTTCAGAAAGAGGGAGGGAGGTGGTAGTATGGCCAAGAGCAGGGGGTAAATAACCAAAAAGACAAAGCTGATGGGGTGCTGAGTTGAGGCAGCATGTGCCAGGGCCTCTTCTCAGACCTCAGTTAATTCCACCATTGCCCAGGGCATCAGTGGCCCAGAAATGACCTCACTGTACTGCAGAGGCACTTTTATGACTTGTCCTATTGCTCTCATCCTTTCCTGCCTGGACCAGATCTTCACTCCGATTTGCATTGCATTCTCCCTCAAATTTATCCTCTATTGTGTTCCTAGACTTACTCCTTAAAACCTAAATCTGCCTATCTCACAAGACTTTCCACTGGTGTTCAAGATGATTTCAAACTCCTTGGCATAGCTCCCAGAGCCGTCCATAGTCTGGTTGGCCCTGCCACCTCTCTGGATACGTCTCCTATGTTCCTACCTCTCACTCAGTGTTTCAATGACATTGACAGTTTACTGTAAAGGTTCCAAGGCAAAGTCAGGCTATTTTCACCTCTACATTCCAATTTAAGTGGTTCTCACTGTGAGGAATGCTCTCCTCCATCATTTCTTAAACTGATTTCACCGCATCATTTTAGATTCTGTGGACATGCTGTAATCCTCCAGGAAGCCTCTTCTCACCTATTAAGGAGGATCATCTCAGGCCAGAACAGAGGCTTTGTGGGGATCCAGTTGGAAAAACATCAGAACTCACTTGGCCCCAGGGGACACCCTGCTTCAGCTATCACCAAATCTTTACCATATTTAAAATTAATGTTAGAAAGTTCTAAACACGTTATACGGCTGTCCCAGTGACAGTGCAGTCTCTTCATTGCATATGTCTTCCTTTGGCTACGTGGGAGTAGAATACAGATGATGCTTCCGTACTACAATAGGGTTAAAATTAATATCTATTTGGGTAGATGTATGTTTTTACAATTTAATATAGAAGTTTTGCTCCGCATGAAAATGTTTTTCAGGGTCAGTCTTCAGATGGTTTCTGAGATAGCTGGAAAGGTCACAAGATGAGAAAGAATGAAAAGAGATTTTAGTAATTGGACATTTGAATAACGAGATGAGAATTATTTTGATTATATGTTTGATGTCAGAAACATATTCAACATTTGTGGAACATGAAAGGAAATCTACTAGTTTTTAAAAACTGAGAGAAAAAAGTCAACAAAGTATGTTTAAGTGCCAAAACTTGTCCAAGTAATTAGTAAAACAAAACAAAACAAAGGAAACAACTAACTTTATTCTTTAGTTTGTGAATTTATTAGAAGCGCAGGTGCCACTAGGGGGCTCCCTAATATTCCAAAATTGATGGGAGACCTGAGGATCACAGCAGGGGTAATAGAATAATGAATAAAAATGCTCTGTAATTTAAAGTATATTTCTTAGTAACTTAACATTTGTATGTTGGTATAAAGCCTGAAAATGGAACTTTTTTATTTTCAGGTATGCTAGAGTTAAAAATGTATTTATGATAAATAATTTAGAAATGAAAATGTAAATATGCACCTGGTAGAGAAAGGCATAATGTGCTTCACTGAACTCAGTTTCTTTGGTGTAATAAAAGGGGGAAAAATAACTTTATTTACTTCTCTGATTACTTTTCTTTCTGAGTAATACAAAGTGAAAATATTGAAAGAATTTTTATCACCTAAATTATTCTATTATATCCATAGATCATTATTTATTGATATGAAGTAAATATACCTCTGTAGATATAGACATATAGATTTATATGGAATTGGATATTAGATTGCTTAACTCTTTGCAACAGAATATTTTTTCTTATTTGTTTCTATCCTCATCAAACGTTGTGGCATGAATATCTGAAAAATTCCACATAGAACTGTCTTTGAAGTGTATTTTGTGCTCTGGAAAATATCCTTTGAAGTAATCAGAAGTGTTTTATGGGTTAGTACATGTGAGAGATGGAAAAGGGGAGAAAAATTATTCCTAGTTTCCCTTCCTTTTTCTTTTTATCATAGTATACATTCTCTTTTTTATAATATAAATTTATTTATTTTAAATGGAGGCTAATTACTTTATAATATTGTATTGGTTTTACATTATTTGTATTCATTGACATGAATCTGGCACGGTTGTACATGTGTTCCCAATCCTGAACCCTCCTCCCACCTCCCTCCCCATCCCATCTCTCATAGTATACATTCTCATTCTTATCTGGTTCCCATTTTAGGCTTTTAATTTTTCTCTAAAATTTGAAATACAGATTGTAAACTAATTTCATCTCCAATGAACAAAAAAGAAAAGCAGCAACAAAATTTTGTGGGCTGTCAAATAATTCATTCTTATTTTTAGGTTTATACATGCGCATTTTTTCTATTTCTTTCCTACAAACAAAGGACAAATGCATAACTTCTGTACAACATTTACTTGTCTGCCACTTTTGCTAGTCTAGAAAAAGTGAAACAGGCTGTGAAAGGAAAGGATGGGAATTAAATATTAACATATACTTTCTGACTCAGATTTTTACTAAGCAAGTGAAGAGCATACTAAAATATTTAAGGTAGTAGATTAAGTTACTATAATCTTAACCTGGAAGGTTTGGATTGTGACAATTCTTGCATTAAAATTTTTTCCTTGAAACTTAACAACCACACAAAACTCTACAATTTGATAACTGAAGTCAAAAACCAGGTCAATTAATTTGTTAAATGCATACCTTTAGACACATATTTGAAAATTCTGGGTGACTGCTAAATCAGGAAACATAAGCAAATGTATAATGATTTGTTGTTATTATATTACACATAGATTATAAATTGATATTATCCATGTTTCCAGACTTTATGGCTACTCTCAAATCATTTCATTTCATTGTCTTAGGTATATATATTTGAAAATGATATTTATATGCCTGATCATGAGAGAAATGCCTCTAGGAATTACCTAATGAATGTATATATTAAGCAGCTGAATAAACCATGAGAAGAAAAGAGAAGCATTTTTCATTCTGAATAATATTTTCTGAGTTGATTTGAGCTTATCCTAGAATAAATAACTGTGTAAATTCATCGGGGGCTGCATATTTTTTTGATCTCAGGGTGAAAAGTGGCTAAGTAATTCAATGTCATAGGTCTGGCTAACTCATCTTTAATATATATTTGCATACACACAGGCATCTAGGCTTCCCTGATAGCTCAGGTGGTAAAGAATCTGCCTGCGTTGTGGGAGACCTGGGTTTGATCCCTGGGTTGGAAAGATACCCTGGAGAAGGAAAAGGCTATGCACTCCAGTATTCTGGCTTGGGGAATTCCACAGACTGTATAGTCTGTGGGGTTGGGAAAAGTTGGACATGACTGAGCGACTTTCACTTTTACATGCATCTGTGTATATTTATGTATATATGTGTATTTATAGATTTTTTCCCCTTAAACTGTCATGCACTGTTGATAACACAATAAACTATAATGCATGATCTCTGACTTTATTAAACTTACTATCCTGTTGGAGATACTTAATCAACATGTATCCTAAGATAAATAACAATACAAGCCAACAATACAGGAATGGCAGTTGGCAGAACAATCAAGAGCTGGTCTAGAACCATCACAGGCAAATATCTCTGAGTTTACATTGGTTTCCCAGGCTGCAAGAAGAGTTGCTCTTGTAACTTCCTCAGGGAAACTCTGGAGGATCAGCCATAAGCTTAGTTTGTTAGTCAAACTACAGCTCCAGCAAGTCATACCTGTTTTGAGAGCTATAGATCAACTTTTGCTATATATTCCTAAATTTTAATGCAGTATAGAGTTATCTCATCATAATTATTTCCATTTCCTTAAGGTATATTTCAGATCATTGTTTTCTTACTTAATCTCAAGGGCAAAGTATATAGATCATAAAATCTAGAATATCTCAAAGGTCATTGAGTAATCAACAAAAAGCTAATCAACTTGAAATGTGGAGTTTTTATCATATGCCTGTGCCTGATGCCAACAAATCAACCTAAGTGGATTTAGCTCTCTAAACTACCATGGAGGGAATGACCCTTTCCCGTATCAGTTTATTAGGGATTTTGCTAATCCCAATAGTTGATTCCAAATAATCCACCTATATTGGCAGGTGATGACCTCTCTCCTTCTCCATACTAATTTTCCATTCTAATTGTCCAATATTAAAGTCCATCCCTTATGCAAGCTGAATGTGTGAAGTGCAGTCTTACTTAAGCAGCTGAAAACCCCACAGATTTGACCCAGAGCTTCATGATTGCTATGACTGTTGGCCTTTTCTTAAATTGTTCATCAATATTTACAAGCACTCTGGCCTATGAATAAAGCACAACGCAGAAAATTACTTCTAAGATGGGAAAATATGGCTAGTCTCCTACAGGCTGAAGAAGAAAGACCCCAACTTGGTGGTTTACATTCTAATATATTTCACCTTCTATCTTACGTTATGGTTATCTTTGAATAGGATTTTCTAAAAATAAACATCTTTCTGAAATAATTTTTCCTGGAACACATGGGCTGGAAATTTCTAGCCTATGTGTATGTGTGTGTTGTGATCCATATACAGCAGGCCAGTTGGTAGGTAGGTGGCATGGATCTATAGTATTTCTACATACAAATCCCTCTTAAATTTAATATTCTTTTTCATTTTATTCCTGGATATAGAGACTCTGGGCCATTTCTTTTTTTTCCAGCAGAGACTGCAGATGATGGACTAGCATCCCACCACACCTCAGTTAAAGAGGAAAATTTGATGTCTGGACATGTGTAGTCTTGTGGAAAGGAACCTTATTTCACTCATAGACAAGAGCAGTAGTATGGCTGGCAGTATTTCCCCAGAGATGGTCTGACTTAAAAAAAAATCGATATCAACTCTTGACACATTTTCATTTACATCAACGCATGGCTTTCAGTCAGGGCACAAATCAATAGGCAGCTTTTAACATTGCCCAACTCTTTATTCCTATCAGGCTCGGGCAGGCCATTTGCTGTTAACATACCACGTTTCTTGGGGAGGAAGTTTAACTGTTTTTCCTGTGACTAATCACAACAGCCTAAACTGTAGCATTAATCACATGACACTTCTTCATCACCGCTTACGGCCAATTGACTTTTTACTTAGTGAAAGCGTTTGAAGAGGGCAACAGTTGTTCTAAGGGGGTCAAGAGTCAATGGGAAAAAGAAATATTTAGTTTCAAAACATATACAGTGTATGATTTTAAAGCTGACATCCTGCCAGACAGTCATTACAGGCCTTATCACTTTGTAGGTAAGGTCTCCCAGACAAGATGGAGAATAAGGTTTGTTTCAATTTAAAGTGTTAGCTACGAGTCATAGCACTTTGATTGAAAACAGTTAATCTGTAGCTTTCTATAAACAAAATCACATTCAGGGTTACTAGCAACTGGCAAAAAATGTTTTCTCTAAGTTTTGAAAGTGAAGTCTTCTTTCTTTTCTTTAAGCTGTCATGAAAATTCAGTAAGGTCTGGTGCCATGTGAGACTGGCAACCTCTGCAGCATTTTGTAGTCTCAATTAAGTGTAATTTTTACTTCATTTACTGCAGTTATTCAGATCTCTAAATAATGATCAAATTCTTATATTATTTAGAAATCACAAAGAGGTTACTAAGCTGAATAAACAGAGATTTACAAAAGTTGACAACTTAGTTATCTAGGGCAATTCCAAAGCATAAAAGTAACATTTTTAAAATACATGGAAAGCTAACCTCCTATATTATATTGCATTATATTTTATCTTATCCACAAACAGCAAGATTATCTTTTAAGAGCAGTGCCCCCTGGGACACTGGTCTCCTCAATTACTCCCTAAGAAAAAGATTATGTGGTAAAATCAACTTGAAGAATGATGCACATGGAGTCCCCATCTTGGTGATTTTCAGTGTCTCTGGGTATATCAAAGGCTACAAAAACGACATCAGTAAAGAAGACTGTGGATTTACTATAGCATCTCCTCCTCTGCCTAATCATTCTGGTGTATGTCACTGAACTCCTGACTTAGGAATAGTTGCATACAGTCCATTCTACCTTGGGACTTTGGCATTCCGGAACATAGACTGGTTCTAGAATCTCTACTTTCAGTGCTGATATGGGAGCAAATCTGTAGATCTGGAGGCTCCTGTTGCTGTTCATCTCCCCATCAACAAGAGGAGTAGTATTCCAGATGTTTTGGACATGACCGTGATGGGTCCTATCTGCCTTAGGTGCCTAGAAAGAATCTTGCAGTGATGGAGGAGGGGGAAGACTTGGGAAATTTGAAAAGTGGTAATAAACCTTGATGGCAGTAATTATACCCTAGGAAGCAAGAGTGAGGCACTCTGGTCTGAAGGGATTTACATGGTCTTTGTTTCTCCTTTTAGAATGCTCAATTTATTGGATTGAATGCTTGTGCCAAAAAGTCACACAATATAGCCTTGTTTCAAACTCTATCATTAAAATTATATCATAATGCCAATATGTCAAGCTACAGCTATGATTGTATAAGAAATTTAAAATCTGGCTTCACAAACATGCATTTCAGAAAAGTCCCCCTTTCTGAACTGTAGCATGTGTTCATGTGTATTTGCCCTGGTGAACAGAAGTTGCTGGATCAAGACAGGTTTTTAAATCCCCAAACGGACATTTTTCTTGGGACTCCATAGTTCCAAATGACTTTAGTTATTATAAAGGCATTACATAATAAAATTCCAAGTCATCTAAAGTTAAAAGGCAGTAGTGCATGTTTTGGGAGAAGAGTGATTATATCTGAAAAAGGATAAAATAATTGCCAAAATCTTTGATGTCTTCTGTTTCTGACTCTGTTCAGTTTCAACTACTTGCCTGAATTTTAAGGCACTTGTCTTTAGCAATATTTACTGAAGCAGGATATAGAGAACTTTAAAGAATTTTAATAAGTGTATATTTAATATGTATTACAATTATATAAGAATCATTTCAGCCTCTGATTTTATGAATATTACTTTTAGGATGAGATTTCAGTACACACAAAATAAAAAAACGTGAGCTAATATATTGAAAAAATATTAAGTAAATAATAGTATAGGTGGTAGGATATGGGAAACCTTATGGAAACTGACTTCAAATGGTTGAACTTTGAGAACCACAGGCTCTTAAGAGTTCAGCTGACTTTGGAAAACAGTAATTCCTTACTTGTTGACTGACTACATTTGTAACATCTTATCTAGCGCTCTAATTTTCAAAGCACTCCTACATATTGTATCTCACTTGATCCTTAAAATGATTCTGAGATTCAAAAGGGAAAAGTATTGACTTTCATTTTGAAAGTGTTAAAACCACTGGGATTTTTATAAGCTATAAAAATCCTATGACATGCAAGTGACAGAGCATGGAATTGAACTCATTTCCTCTGCTACCTAGACTGCGGTGTAGATAAAAATGCCAACAGCTAGGGGACTATGTGTATTCAGATTTCCCAAAAGATCTTTCACACCTGTTGACTAATTATAGGTTAAAGTTGTATTTCCAGAGAGACAAATCCACGTTCACCATCTCCTTTTCTAAGAATCAATGTGTTTACATCAGTGGTGCTTTGTACCCCTGTTCAGGTCCCCAGCAGCCGTCTTGCTCTTTGTATTTTTTTCAAATCTATTCAGTTTCAAGGTTTTCCAGGACCGGCCCTAGTTTCCTAAACTCTCTTGGACCTTGCAGAATCCTACACTTATCCTCATCTCAAAAACCACTTTTGGCACCACGTGGGCATAGCTGATTCTATCCTGGCACTTCAATAGGTTTTGCTCAGCTATCTGTTAGGCATGAAATATACAGGTGCTTGAAAAGTTAATGCAGCTTCCTGAAGGCTGATCTGATTTGTTTTTTTTTTTTTACTTCTCCTTAGAAAGTTTTAAATAACTAGTATGTGGGACAAAACGCAAAGGAAAAGAAGAGTATCTTTGGTCTAGGTTACCCAAGGGCTAAGTGTATGTCACAAGACTCCTTCTTGTGGCTTGAATATCATGCTCCTTAATTCAGGCTTAATTAAAACTTCAGTTTTGGACACTCTTTATCCATTCACTTAAAATCTGGACAGATTTTGGAGCAACAGCTTGTGCTCAGGAATACCTCTTATCTTTGCATTTCCTAAGACCACTTTCAAAGCTCTGTGAAAAAAGGAAAAAAAAAAAGATTATGATAATGACCTGGTGAATTTTTTTTTTTCTGTGGCCTCAGTGAAGAATAAACTACTCTCATAACTCATTATGTGGCTCATTATGTGGCTCATTATGTTGAGGCCAATGATTTTGATTTTGAAGTCAACAAAATAATTACGAGTGAAAATTTTTACTAAGCATAGGGGAAAATACATTAGGAAAAAGAAAGCAGACCCCCAAATGTCAATGGATAGGTTTAGGAGAGTTGACAAAGCTACAAAATTTCTCAAATGTCCTCCTAAATTTTAAGCCAAATAAATGTTAGTAAAGTTTTAACTAAAGCTTGTCTTAGGCAGTACCCTACTTTAGGTTGGTTACCACATAGTGGAGTCGTAGTGTTTGGTACTGTGAAGCATGACTTTTAACCTCCTTGAGGGATTCATAATTAGTCCATTTGTTCTGTTGTATACAAAGGGCAGCATCATTTTCCTATGTGATCTGAACAAAATTTATATTTGCTGTATCTTTGCTATTATGATATAATATTGCTTATATTTTTTATTCATATTCATTCAATCAGGAAATGGAACCACAATAACATAATACCCCTGTAGAGAAATACTGCTGTCAGCTTAGAAACAATTTTCAAGAATTAAATTTGGTGAAGAGTGTGGACCCATTGGTTTGATCATTATTGTTCTGATTTTGCTTAGGATGAACTCTATACATTTGCTATAATCACTAGCTGATCAGCTTTTGACACAAACAGCTCAGGCAGTTTGCTATGCCAACAAATGTTTCTACACAATATAGCACACATCTCTTTCATTATCTGGACACATTTTATGCAAAATAAGTAGAATATTTTGATGAAATATTCCTTTTTGTCTCACAAAACTATATTAGTGAGGTCAAATGAACAGTGCATGGAAGATACAGTTTTATGAAATAGGTTGTACACATGTTCTTTTACAATGGACTTGACTCCTTCTGACATTAGCAAAATTTACATTGATTAACCAGTAAGCTGTAATGTTGCTTTCTATCCAAACAGAATGAATCAATTTTACTTAACACTAAATTTTCTTGACTTTTGGGTGTTTAGGGTAAGTAGATATTACATTGCTTGTGGGAAAACACTATACTTGTAATTAAGCTAAGGAGATAATTTTAAGAGAAGATGAAAATAGGGCAAACTTTTAAGGATAATGGGATTCCCAGAAATGCAAGAACTCTCCCTACTTGAATGAAACAAATTACATTATCATTCATCATATGACTAATCTAAGAGTAGCCATCTCTCTGTTAAAATAGACCTATCAAATAAAATGATAAAATACCATCATTTAGTAGAGGGATAACAAATTAAGAAATACTATTAAGCACTGTGTATTGAGCTAGCATTCCTTAAATTCTCTTTCAACTGAATAAACAACAAAAACAAAAAGACTTAAATGAAAGACAGGTACGCCTCGACACTCATTATATGTTCTATTCGTATTTTCTATAAATAACAGTACAGAGTAAAACTAATACATAAGATAGATATCCATACTTTTTAACATATCTAGAACTTCCTCTTGTATGCAGTACATAAAAGTGATGTCCTAGAATTTCCCTGGTGGTCCAGTGGTTAAGACTTTGTGCTCTTATTGCAGGTTAGATCCCTGGTCGGGAACTAGGATCTTGCCTGCCACATGGCATGCCCCCCTCCAATGAATAAATAAATAAAAAATATTAAAAATCATGTCCTGATTTGTGATGGCTACAGGTAAGATGACTGCCCAGAAGTGGTGTCCAAATAATACAGGAGAATATTCAGGATGGGGTTAAAATTTCTCTTTTAACTAAAAATTCCTTGTTAGTTAGACTTGTAGTTTATGCCTGAATGCAACTGAAGCCTATAGAAGAATTCAGTTGTTCATGGTAATTATGAAATGTCAAATACAATGTATACAATGTAAAAATTGTAAATCAAGATAAGATTCTGAGAAACTATACAATCATTTATTTCTAGAAAATAATGAGGAAAAACTACTTAACATTATTTCTGTTGGAGAAAAGTTACCAAGTAAGATATAAATTCTATAAGGTTGTTATGCATTTTACCAAATCTTAGTCTCTGTTAGTTGTGTTAAAATAAGAAGACCAGCAGATGGCATATTAAAAATAATTCCATTAAACACATCCTAGAAATTGCACAAAAAGACTTGTGTTAGAAATTATATTGAGAGGTAATGAGAAGCAAACATAGGTAAAAATCTTCCCTAATGCTCAAATTACTGACTAAAACTGAGTAATGAATTAAGAAGGAAATGTTATATTTTCCTACTTTTTTTTCCTTCCCATGAATTTCAATTCCTGCCTTTTCAAGAAGAAAAATGGAAAAACATTTAAAAAATGCATCACAACCAAATGAGGTTTATCCCAAGAATTACAGATTGGTTAACATTTGAAAATCAAATAATATAACTACACATTAATAAACTAAAAAAGAAAACACATATGATTACCTCAGTAGATGCTATAAAGGCATTCGAAAAACTCCAATGTCTGTTTCTGATGAAAACTCTCAGCAAATAAGGAATTGAAGGGAATTTTCTAACCTGATAAAGTTTATCTATGAAAATCCTTAAGCTAACATTATACTTTATGATGAAATATTTAATGCGTTCTCCTCACCCCCAAATCAAGAGCAAGACAAGGATGTCTGTCCTCACTATTTCTATTCATCATTGTATAGGAATCTGGCCATTCCAATTAGGCAAGAAAAGAAGAGACAGGTTGAAAAGGTAGAAGTAAAACTGTCTTTTTTCACAGATGACATGATTATCTGCAGAGGAAGATTGATGGAATTTATAGAAAGGCTACTAGAATAAGTAAATTTAGGTTGCAGAACACAAGTTCAACTTATAAAAATCCATTGCATTTCTTTATACTAGCAATGATCAATAAAAAATTCAATGCCATTACAATACCAAACTCATGGAATATTTAGAAAATAAACTTGACAAAAGATATGCAAACCTGTACACCAAAATTATAATGCTGAAGAAAATTAAAGAGGACTCAATAACAAATGGGGAGGTATACCTCATTCATGGTGGAAAACCCAATATTGTGAAGCTTCCAATTCCCCTTAATTGATTTATGAATTGAACCTAATCCCAATCAAAATCTCAGGATGCTTTTTTTTGGTAGAAATTTCCAAGGGAATTCTAAAATTCATACCAAAACTCACAATGCTTACAGTAACCAAAGCAAATGTGAAAAATAAGAACCAAGTTGGAGGATTAATATTACCTGATTTCAAGGCTCATCCTAGGGCTATGTTAAATTAACTCAGTGTGGCATTGGTATAAGGATGGGCAAATAGAGCAATAGGACAGAAGAGTCCAGAAATAAACCTACATGCCTATGGACAATTGCTTCTTGACAAAGGTACAAAGCAATTTACTGGACAAAATAATCATTTTTTCAGTAAGTAAAAAAAATATAATCATTTTTCAGCTGGAACAACTGGATGCTGTTGCTGCTGCTGAGTCGCTCCAGTCGTGTCTGCCTCTGTGCGACCCCAGAGATGGCTGCCCACCAGGCTCCTCCGTCCATGGGATTTCCCAGGCAAGAACACTGGAGTCGGGTGCCATTCCCTTCTTCAGGGGATCTTCCTGACCCAGGGGTCAAACCCGGGTCTCCTGCATCGATAGGTGGATTCTTTACTGCTGAGCTACAAGGGAAGCCCCTTCACAGGTATAGACATACACTGAAACATCTAACTGTACACTTAAAATATGTGCAGTTTATTATATGTCAATTTTTTTTCCCCTTTTAATATTTACTCTATTTATTTTTTATTGTGTTGGTTTTGCCATACATTGACATGAATCCGCCATGGGTATACATATGCTCCCCCTCCAGAACCCCCCTCCCTCCTCCCTCCCGACTCCCTCCCCCTGGGACATCTCGGTGCACCAGCCCCGAGCATCAATCCTGGGCTGGCGATTGATTTCGCATATGATAATTAACATGTTTCAATGCCATTCTCCCATATCATCCCACCCTTGCCCTCTTCCGCAGAGTCCACGAGTCTGTTCTATACATCTGCTTTCCTTTTGCTGTCTCGCATGCTGGGTTCTCCTTACCCTCTTTCTAAATTCCATATATATGCGTTAATATACTGTATTGTTGTTTTTCCTTCTGGCTTACTTCACTCTGGATAATAGGCTCCAGTTCCGTCCACCTGAGTAGAACTGATTCAAATGAATTTTTTTTTTTAATGCTGAGTAATATTCCATTGTGTATATGTACCACAGCTTTCTTATCCATTCATCAGTTGATGGGCATCTAGGTTGCTTCCATGTCCTGGCTATTGTAAACAACGTGGCGATGAACATTGGGGTACACGTGTCTCTTTCAGTTCTGGTTTCCTTGGTGTGTATGCCCAGCAGTGGGATTGCTGGGTCATATGGCAGTTCTATTTTCAGTTTTTTAAGGATTCTCCACACTGTTCTCCATAGTGGCTGTACTAGTTTGCATTCCCACCAACAGTGTAAGAGGGTTCCCTTTTCTCCACATCCTCTCCAGCATTTATTGCTTGTAGACTTTTGGATGGCAGCCATTCTGACTGGTGTGAAGTGGTACCTCATTGTGGTTTTGATTTGCATTTCTCTGAAAATGAGTGATGTTGAGCATCTTTTCATGTGTTTGTTAGCCATTTTTATGTCTTCTTTGGAGAAATGTCTGTTAAGTTCTTTGGCCCACTTTTTGATTGGGTCATTTATTTTTCTAGAATGGAGCTGCAGGAGTTGCTTGTATATTTTTGAGATTAATTGTTTGTCCATTGCCTATTGGCTATTATTTTCTCCCATTCTGAAGGCTGTCTTTTCACCTTGCTTATAGTTTCCTTTGTTGTGCAGAAGCTCTTAATTTTAATTAGGTCCCATTTGTTTATTCGTGCTTTTATTTCTAATATTCTGGGAGGTGGGTCATAGAGGATCCTGCTTTGGTCTATGTCAGAGAGTGTTTTGCCTGTGTTATCCTCTAGGAGTTTTATAGTTTCTGGTCTTATATTATATGTCAGTTATACTTCATTAAAACTACTAATCATGTATACAGTACTCCTGTACTTGCCTCCTAAGTGAACTGATCCTTTTTTCTATTAGATGTTTAAGTGGAAGATGTCTGTCTATCTGTATGTACATGTTACTTTTTCACACCAAGAGATGAAGTTGCTGATCATTAAGGGTTCCTTGTTTTACTCAGGGTGGAATCCTCGAGAGGCTCTACCTATGGATCCATTCTGACTCCTATTCAGGGGCCAGTTTTGAAGGAGGAACCTCACCTGCACCTGCCTATCTAGGGCAACCAGGGATTAAATGTATGTGTTATATGTTAATTGCTCAGTTGTGTCCGATTCTTTGCAACCCCTTGGATTGAAGCCCACCAGGCTCCTCTGTCCATGGAAATCTCTGGGCAAGAATACTTGATTGGGAAGCCATTCCCTTCTCCAGGGGATCTTCCCGACCCAGGGATCAAACCCAGGTCTCCTGCATCACAAGGCAGATTTTTTTTTACCATCTGGGCCATGAGGGGAGCCCAGGGATTAAATAGATTTCCCTGGAAAAAAATCCAGGGCCAGCCTTAATTGAGACTTGGTTCAAATGGGCATCAACTCTCCCGCTGTGGTATATCGCTCTTTCCCTCCTTGTCATCCAGGCCCTGATTCCTGGTTTTACTGGATGTCTCTGGACCTTGTAGCTCCCTTCTGAGGAAGGCATCTATGGCTGCTGCTGACTCAGTGACTTTGAGAATGCCCTGGGTTAGAGCCGCGTGAGCTGGCTTTGCTGTCTTAGGCAGTACTGACTGACCTTCCTCTCACCCCCAGTCTCCTGAATGTTAAAGAGCGATCTGGCATTAACTTAACCGTATTTAGTGACTACTGTGTACAGGTTTTCTGTTGGTTATTAAGGGTACAGCAGTGAATAATACGTAGAATTCTAAGCCCTCATGGTATTTACATTTTAGTAGGAATTATAGGAAGCGTAAGCAAAAATTTCTCTCAACATGCCATGTCTTTCATCAGGCCAGAATTATTATCAGCTTCTTGAGGGCAGGGACTTGGAAACAGTGCGCTATAGTGATACCATTTACCTGTGTACCCATACTCATAGAGAACATCTAACCCTGTTACATAATGACCTCTTGCTAGATAAGTGCTTATTGGAGAGCTGTGTTGTTTTTCCACTAGATTACTTTACCATGTCTAAAAGTAAATAAAATTGTTTATGAAACCTAAAACGGTGGCCTAGAGTCTATAATTGTTTTTTCCCCCTGCCCTGTCACCACAGACATCACTAAGTGACTCTCAAGCTGGTGGTTGGAGTGGCTGAGACAGGGTGGGAGTTGAGGCATGCATCAGTTATTCACTGAATCGTTAAACATGCTTCTGAGCCTGACTCTGTGCCCAGGGCCAGGATGGTTTTGTAGGATTTAATTTGTCCTTAAGGACATTGAATTGTAAGATGTTAAGATTAGCCAACAGAGACAATTTGGCTTGGGAACAGTGGTGCTAACCCCAGGCCAAAGAGAAGCCAGAAATGACTAGTGAGGGGGTCTTGGGGTCAAACAAATCTCTATGGAAAAAGCTGGGCTTCACAGGATGTTCAGAAAATTGAAAAGCTGCAGGAAAGGAGGAAGGGTGGATATGAGAGAACGAAAAAAGGGCATGAGGAAGGATGAAACGTGAGCTTATTAGAAGTGTTGTGAAAATAATCACATTAATATTTTTAAAACTGAAACTTGTATTTGTATATTCCATAATGTACAGATATCTGTGATTTTAGTAATATATTTAAAAAAGGCATGATGTTTACTAGTTTCTAACTAGTTAAACAGTCAAAAACTTGTTTCTAAACTCTCTCCAAAGGCACAAGGCCAGTCTTTATTTTCTAATAATATGACTGCAGTAATTACATTTAATTAATTATTGACCTCAGAATACATAATGTACCATTCCATTTATTCTCTAATTTTATCCCATAGATTTCTCATCCAATGCACATTCACCCTCCAATTACAGAGAACATGCAGACCTGGCCTCTTGTTTTCACTAAGCTGTCATTTTATAAAGCTTTAGAAAAAATTATATGCATAGACCTGGAAGAAAATAATGATATTTTAATAATGTGACATGAAAGCTGTGCACTCCTTAGACGATTTTGTACTGGTTTCGGTAGAGCAGAACAATCCACTGCTTTCTGGGCATAGTACACTAGAGAGAATCTTTCAGTGAACACTGCAATGAGGTGACCCATATTGGTATTGCAAAATAAAGCATGCAACAGTTTTAAGTTCAAAATAGAAATATCCTTAGCAAATTAGGTACAGAATGTTCCCTAGGTACCATAGAAGACATCCCAAATAACACTGCCAACTTTAGGGGGAGCAGTTACACATAATTTTCTAAGTCATTTGCTAGCCGCTGAATAGACTGGATATCCTCCCCACACAGACCATATATGTCTTCTGGGTCCTGATTCCCTGGGTGATAGAAATCCATGTCCGTGCACTTTTCTCTTCACGCCTACCCAGCTCAGACTGGAGGAAGGCCTTCCTCCAGACAGGTCTAGGGACCGGGACCAGGAACAGAATGGCAAACTTTTCAAAACGGGTACACTGACTCATTGGAATCATCCTATCTCCGTGAGGTCAACAGTAGGTATCTGACTTACTTTGGACAAAAATTACTTGTTATTAGTTTATTTGCGTTCAGTTTCAGAACTCTTAAATCGTGCCATTTCCAATAACCCCAAGCCTCTGAAACCCCATTTTAAAATCTCCTGACCTCTAGCCATCACCTCCTATTCTTCCAGCTTACTGATTCTACTCTTCTTACTCCAGAAACTTCCTGAACTTATTGAGATCCATCATTACTAGAAATTACAATTTTGAGTCCTTCTAACCAGCCTTCTCACACTCTCATTCTATACTTACAGTCTGGAGTCTATGGTTCAGCTCTATAACTATTCCTTGAAAACACTTAAGTTTCTTACCACCTCCCTTTTATTCATTATACGTCACCTGTCAGAACTCCAACCATGCAGTATGCGATAGACTGAATTGTTTTCCCCTCATACAAATTTATGCTTTGAAGTTCTAACCCAAATGTGACTATATTGGAGACAGTGCCTGTAAGGAAGTAATTAAGGATAAATGTGGTCAAAAGGGTGGGGCCCTGAACCCACAGATCAGTGTTTTTATAAGAAACATCAAAGCTCCCTACTGCTACCCCTCTCTTGCTCTCTCTCTTTTTCTCTCAATCTGCCACGTGAAAACACAGTGAGAAGGCAGCTATTTGTAAGCCAGGAAGGTGGTTTTCACCAGAAACTGAACTGACCATGCTGGCACCCTGACCTCAGACTTTCAGCTTCCAGCACTGTGAGAAGTAAATTTCTGTTGTTTAAGCCATTCAGTCTATGGTTCTTTATGCTGGCAGCCTAAACAGACTGATACAGTGTTAGGCGGAATAATGGCTCCCCAAAGATGTCTACAACCTAATCCCTGAAGGTGTGATGTTAGAGCGTAGGCAAAGTTGAAGATGGAATGAATGTTGCTAATAGTGGAACTTGAGATGGAGGCTCACTCTGCATTATCTGGGTGGGCACACCAAGGCAGAGAGTGAGCAGAGAGTTGGGAGCATGAGAAACTGACCAGCTGGATGTTGGCTTTAAAGAAGGAAGGGAGCAGTGAGCCAAGAAATGCACTCTAGAAGCTGGAAAAGGCAAACAAATGGATTCTCCCCTGGAGTCTCCAGAAGGCATGCAATCTTGTAGACATCTCAAAGTTAGCCAAATGAGACCCATTTTTGACCCATTTTGATCCATTTTTGTACCTCAAGCAAAATAAGATAATAACTTTTTTTTGTGTGTGTGGTATGTTGGAGCAGCAATAGCAAACTAAAACCCACAGTTAAACCCAATGATCTACATACTGCTGGCCAGCACCCACAGAGCTGATCACTGGAATAATTACACAACCTTGCTAACTAGCCTCCCTTCAAATATGATGACATATCAAATTGATCTCTTGACATTTCCAATCAATCTTGGTACAATCTCTTTTTTACAAATTCACTTTCTCCCTTTCCAAGGTGATTATTTCTTACCTTTGCTTTCCTCAGATCTTAGCTTTAACTACTTCCTGACTTAGCATCTTCAAAAATCTCTCCACTTCAAAAGTAAAAATCTCAGGCTCTACTATAGGCTATAAAACTGTATATCATTGGACACGTCTACTTTTCCATCTCACTTTCTACAGCTCCTCTTTCTGTTTACTTTAGTCATGCTGACCTTCTTCTCCTTTCTTTTGTCTTCTGCTTCACAAATTAAACAATCTGTTCCTACTTCAGGGCCTTTGCTTTTGCTTGATCTTCTTCCACTTCATTGATTGGATAACTGTCTTTTCCTTACTGATGTTTCAATTCAGATGTCACCTCTTTTAATAAGGCTTCAGCGACCCTATCTAATCAAACCTAAGGTTGTTACATTACATTGCTGGTATAAAGAAAAAAAAAACTTTCTTTATAACATGTATCAGTACCTAAACACATTCATTCCATTATTCACTTATTATCTGCGTGGCTCCATCAGAATACACATGCAAGGCATATACTCTTTCAATGAAGTTTTAAGACTAATTCTTACATACTAAATTCCACTACAGAGTCAATTTGGTGGGAGAAAGATTTGGGCAAGCCAAAGTCTTTTTCATGTGATCATTTACTTGTCCTTGAAAGTAGTATGAAAATAGCATCCCTAAGACTTGGCGATAGTTCTGGCCAAAGTTGGCGTCATTAGATAACAGTCCAGGCAGTGGCAGCATGCACCTTTATCCTGTTGATTCTGGGACAGGACTGATGACAATAACATGTATCTCAAATTAACAACTTATACCTGTAGGCATCTGTATTTTAATTTTTGTTCTACCACTGCAGTGATGGGTTTGGGGCTGTCTCTGCATTTTTTGCTTATGCATTGTTGGAGTTCTCAGATTAGAATGGAATAATCTTGATGGTAGAAACAATGCATAGATCTTTAAATCACTATAGTACCAAGGACATAGCAGGTTCTCTATGAATAGTTCGACTCATTGATGGATTTTCTTTTCTTTTTTTTTTTTAAATTTTCTTTACTTTATTGTGTTGGTTTTGCCATACATTGACATGAAACCGCCATGGGTTTACATATGCTCCCCCTCCAGACCCCCCTCCCTCCTCCCTCCCTCCTGTTTCCCTCCCCCTGGGTCATCCCGATGCACCAACCCCGAGCATCAACCCTGGGCTGGCGATTGATTTCACACATGATAATTAACATGTTTCAATGTCATTCTCCCATATTATCCCACCCTTGCCCTCTTCCACAGAGTCCACGAGTCTGTTCTATACATCTGCGTTTCTTTTGCTGTCTCGCATGCAGGGTTCTCGTTACCATCTTTCTAAATTCCATATATATGCGTTAGTATACTGTATTTTTGTTTTTCCTTCTGGCTTACTTCACTCTTGATGGATTTTCAATAGAGTTAGGAATGTTACTTACCTTCCTGGGACTTTCCTTTCCTCCATGCCTAACAACAATGTCCACGTTCTACCTTATCCATCATGCTGTTATGTTAGCCATGAGCAGAGGAATAATCATTCCCCTTTCTGATTTACAAAATAGAATGTTACTGAAGTTTCTTTGATGGTAATGGCATAAACTCTTAAAAGCTTTTCAGTAGAGGCTTAGCTGTTGAAGATCCAGGTGAGACCATTCAAAGGCTTAACTGTTGAAGATGCAATGAAACTCCATAATAAATTGATCTCCTCTATCATGGGCTGCACAAAGAGGAATGTTGTAAACTTTCAGTGTATCATTTGGCATTATATAAAGTTACATGTTTTCTCACTTAGAAGATTGCTTTTTGAAAATCTGATTGTGTGAAGGTAAAAAGTCTATTTTGTTGTGATACATGTGTTTTTCTGACTGGTGCAATATTCATGCTTTCATTTTTGCTTTTCTTGACTGAATCAATCATAGTAAAATATATAAACAAAGTGGTTAATATTAAGGGGATGGCAAAAACTTTAGGGAGGAAGCTAAAATTAAAACTATAAGAGACAGTTCTTTTTGTTGCTGGTTTAAAATAATAAAAGTATTCAGTGTGTACAGAAAAAAAATAAAAATAAAATAAAATTATATTATTCAGTTCTTTTGTTGTAATTTGGTTCTGCCCTAGAAAAATATACTCTTTTTGTGTTAAAAGCTTATGTGAAAACAAAAATCATTCATTTATTCAGCCAATCATCTTTGCTATTACCTTGTAAGCTTTATAAATGTGAGGACGGTGTCTATATGGTTTCATTTGTTGCTCCAGTTAGTCACAGTGCCTGTCTGAAAGTCAAATGCATAAATGCTGTGTATAATATGAAATCTCATAATTACCCATTGACAGACTCCCCTGATGACTCAGACAGTAAAGAATCTGCCTGCAATGTGGGAAACCTGGGTTTGAGCCCTGGGTTGCAAAGATCCCCTGGAGAAGGGAATGGCAACCCACTCCAGTATTCTTGTCTGGAGAATCCCATGAACAGAGGAGCCTGGTGGGCTACAGCCCATGGGGTCACAAAGAGTCGAATATGACTGAGCAATAAACACTTTCACCAACTTGTTTAAGGATTTCATGCCTTTCTAAATATTTATTTCTCCCACACGTGAAAAATACGAGAATAACACATGAATATTAGAATGATAAAATGTATAATCACTTCCCTGAAGATAGTCACTTACAGACACGTTCAAAACAAGGAATAATGGCATTTATTTGAAGATGAGAATGAAGTATGTGCAATAAGTGTGTATAACATGAAACTGGCAACTATAGAAGCCCTTAGTTGAATCACACTATTCTCATAAAAAGCTTAACCAATTCACTATTAGCTGACTGGTTCTGATGTTAAGTAAAGAATAATAACATCATGATAGCAAAGATAAAATGTTAACCTCTATGGGACAGGAAATTGAGGTAGAGATACCAGGAAGAATCCACTGCCTCTAAAATCCTGTTCTTCCCCTTAGAGCATAATCCTTCTATAAATGCAAAAACCATAGTGGAACTGTTGTGATCTTTCCCCACATTATTTCAAAAGTTCAAAGAGATGCTCAATCAAATCAGATGTTGAACTATTCAAAGGTAGTTATTCCTCCTTTTATACTTTGTTTGAAATTCTGTTTAGCCTTAAAGCAGGCTTCTGTGACCGAAGGTGGTAAATGATAGAGTTCAACAGAGTTCTGTGGTGAAGGGTAAGTATTTTAGTGTGTCCGTGACCTGATCCAAAGGCTATTTCTAGCAGTTTGTCATTTAGTACAGAGAAGGTTAGTGAGGTCATGTTGATATATGATCTTTTATGCTCTGAACTTAACACTGCAGTTGAACCAGCCCTACAATTCTCATTAACAATGAGCCGCTATTTTTTGACACTAAAGGATAAAATAAAATAACTGCTTTACTTTATTCTCCAAACTAAAATATAAAGAAAACTCAAAGCTTAAAGTTTGAAGTATTTAGCTGGAGAAATTTAGGGCATCTTTAATTTTACCCACAGAAGTAAAAATAGCTTTAGTATTCCCAGAAGAAAACCAAATAGTATCACATTGATGGAATTGCCAGTGAGAAGTGTCTGAACGTTAACTTCACCATGATAAATATTTAGTTCTATCAGAGAATGAGATTACCTGGAAAAACATTCTAGCATCCTAGCACACATTCCAAAAGGAATAGAATTCTCTAAAGAAAGAAAATGCAGAAGGTAGGAAAGCACTGTGGGATGGAAAAAAACAACAGCAGCCTAGGAATTAGGACATGAGTTCTAGTCTCTGATTTGCCCATGTATGAGCTAAATGATATGCAGCAAAGACCATAACCTCTCTTTACTTGGTTGTTTCTTGTTTCTTTCTTTCTTGCTCTTGTTGTTTCATTGACAGCCTTTTTGAACGTTTCCAAGTCGGCTGACAGACCTACCAAGTTCCTTAACTCATCTGCACCACAGACCTTTCTAATTTGGTCAGATTCATCACTGGTTCCAACAGTATTAAGAACAAAGTTGAAATTTCTTAGCAAGCTGTTCAGGTCTTTCAAGGTTGAACATTTGTTCACCTCTCTAGCCCATCTTACCCTACTTCCCTCCTCCTCCGCCATCCTCTTACCATGCAGAGCTACTTAAACTTCTGCTCTTATATCCACAACTCCATTTCCCCCACCACTGACCCAACCAACTCTCCCATCATGAGGTTAACTAACTGCTTAATTCAACTTAATGGCTGCCTCTTTCAGGCAGTTTTATTGACCTTTCCTCTTTGGTTTGGTACCATCCACTGTTTTCTTATTTTCTCTTTATCTGTTTTCTTATTTTCTCCCACTTTCACTACCCATTAGACTAAAACTTCTTGGCAAATAGTAGTAAATGAATGCATAATGAATGAATGAAAATCAGTTCTCCTTATTTCTATTATTTTTTAAGGGGAAGGTGGAGCTGAGTCATTGGCTAATACTATCATTAAGAAATAAAGTCATCATTTTTACAGGAAATTAAAAATATCTCCCCTCTCCTCATCTGGTTGAATGCTCTGGTAGAGAAAAACTGATTAGTTAACCAAACTTATGTTAATTCATTAGAATACTAAGATTAATCTTAAAGCAACTGTTAGTTTCTTTTAGTTTCTAAGCAAAAGAATCTTGTAATTGGCTTTAAATGATAAGTTCCTCCCTACTTGTTCAATAAATCCCCCCTTTTCCTATCCTTTCTTAGTTCCACCTGATTTTGGTTTACAGATGGGTGTCACCTATCTCTGCCAAAAGCACAGAGGCAGCCTGGAACAATGGAATAAAAGACTAATTCAATATCGCATCAGAAAATCTGGGTTTGAGCTTATTTATTCTTTTTTTTTTTTAATTTTTTTATTAGTTTTGCCATACAATGACATGATATCGCCATGGGTTTACATATGCTCCCCCTTATTTTTTCTTATGGTGACTTTGGGCAATGGACTGAATCTTTTGGGTTTCATTCTTCTTTTCTGTAATGTAGGATGGTGCCCATCTCACAGAGTGGTGAATTAAGGCTCAAATAAGATTATATGTGCTATGAAAACACTTTGCAAACAATTAAATGCAGAATAAACATATCATCACTCTAAACCCAAAGCACAGTATTACTTATAACCAGCTCTCCAGTCTAACTTTTTCCTAGAGATAATATATTTGGCAAAAAAGGACTAATTCGAATTTTATCTGCTCTGCTAAGTGGTTAGGATAGAAACTAGAAAAAAAAAGCCTGAAGAAAGGAGAAAGATCAGTACATTCATTAGCCCAGATATAAACCACAACACAGATCCCTGACTCTGCTACTTGGAATTCAGAAAGTGACATCTCTGCCTTATAGAACTATGCCTGGTCTCAGACGTTTCTCTCTCTGGCCAGACAGTCACCTCTACGATGGAGAATTGTTGGCAAGAATGGGAATTCAGAGCACATTGAATGTCTCTACAGTGTCTCATATTATAAAATTGCCTTTGCAATCAATTCTATATATTATGCCTCACAAAGACCTAGAGGAGTATGTTAATATTATCCTTGGACCAGAAAAGGAAGACAGCTAGCAATTAAGTGATTTGCCTCAGGTCATAGAGGGAATTAATGCTGACATTAACATTCACAGGGCCTTCTCTCTGTGACAAGGAGAACTCTTTTACTCTTCTAGTTGTGGGTTTTCAGTATTATGGCCAGACTTAGCCCGTCTTCAAGGCAGATGACCTTTAGGTACTGTTAAAGGTCTAAGAAGGCAAGTATACGCTTGGTGCTGACTTATCCATGCCCATATGTCAAAAGAGGTAGGCACAATGTTTAGTGGAAAAAATGATATAGAGAAAGAAGTTGATTTATAGTTAGGTAGGACATACAAAAAAGAAACAGGAGTGCAAATCTGTGTTTTGTCTTAAGAGTTTGATGTTCTTTCTAGCAGACTGCTCTCAAGCGGTTGATTTCTTAAGGATGGAAATTAACTGTATTAAAAACAATCTGTATATAAATAATAAAGCAATTGTATGGGACTATTACCACTATTTACCATTATCTTGGCTACTGTTTCCCATTTTTTATATCTTTCTACCAATTCATTTTGGCTATGCATCCTATCCCACCTGCGGAACCTCATATTTACTTCCATATTTTAAAAATTCAAGTTCACTTACCTTATTAACCATACACTAAAGTGAAAGATAGAAAGGTAGAAAGATATATATCTTAGGCATTCATCTCTTTACCAGTAATTTCTAGTTCTTTTAGACAGGTGGTAGGAGGGTACTGACCCATTCCCTTTTAAGACAGGATAATATAAAGCTTACCCTGGTCATTGAAATATGAGCAGAAATGACACATGCTGCTTCGAAGTGAAAGCTTTAAGAGCTAGTGTGAGCTGTGTCACAGATCTTTCTCTTTTTGCCACAATAGCTATTGTTCCAGGTAGTATCTTGTCTGTTTGCCTGGTACTAAACTGAGGCCCAGTGGAACAGAGGAATGCCAACCCATGGTGAGAATGTATCTTGAGAGAGAAAAAAATTCATTTTAAACCATTTAGGTTTGTGAGTTGTTTGTAACTAAAGCATAATATATACTGTCCTAACTGATACTGTTCACCTTGCCAAAAGGAATATATACACTGAAGGGAATAAGAGATTATCAAGGAAAAGGAAAGGATGTCCACACACTACAGTGAAAAGTAGAATGCATTGTCTCTTAGGGAAGGTAAATGGAGGAGACAGAAGTGAGCTGATCTGGATGTACCAGTCAAACGCCTTCCTAACACAGGTGGTAAAACTGGTATGGTGGTCAGGCCACCACTGGGAGGCTTTACCCATCTCAACATGTCAAAAATTTTGTTTTGTAGGGAGCCCAGAAATAAACTCATGGACCTATGGCCAAGTAATCTATGACAAAGGAGGCAGGCGTATACAATGGAGAAAAGATAGTCTCTTTAACAAGTTGTGCTGGGAAAGCTGGGCAACTATATATAAAAAAGTGAAATTAGAACATTCCCTCAGACCACATACAATAACAAACTCAAAATGGTTTTGAGTTTACATGGTTTAAAAGTAAGACATGAAACTAGCAAATTAGAAGAGAACATAGGTGAAACACTCTGACATAAATCAGAGTAATATTTGCTTGGATCAGTTTTCCAAGGCAAAAGAAATACAAGGAAAAATAAATGAACTGAAAAGCTTTTATACAGCGAAGGAAACCATCACAAAACAAAAAGACAAGCTATAGAGTGGAGAAAATATTTGCAAATGATGCAACCAACAAGGAATTAATACCCAAAATATACAAACAGCTCATACAACTCAATGGCAAGAAAACAAACAACCCAATCAAAAAAAAGGCAGAAGACTTGAATAGACTTTTTTTCAAAGAAGTAACACAGATGGCTATCAGGCACATGAAAAGATGCTCAACATTGCTAATTATTAGAGAAATGCAAATCAAAACCACAGTGAGGTATTTATCACTCATACCTATCAGAATGGCCATCATCAAAAAGTCTACAAAGAACACATGTTGTAGAGGATGCAGAGAAAAAATAACTCTCCTACACTGTTGGTAGGAGTGTAAATTGGTACTGCCACAGTGGAAAACAGTAGGGAGGTTCCTTAAGAAACTAAAAATAGAACTACCATATGATCTAGCAATTCCACTCCTGGGAATATATCCAGGAAAAACAAAAATATTAATTCAAAAAGGTTCACGCATCCTACTGTTCATTACAGTACTATTTACAATAGCCAAGACATGGCAGCAACACAAGTGCCCATCCACAAATGATTGGATTAAGACAAATAGAATATTACTAAGCCATGAAAATAACGAAATATTGCCATTTGCAGCAATGTGGAAGGACCTAGAGAATATTACGCTTAGTGAAATAAAGTCAGGTGTGTGTGTGTGTGTGTGTGTGTTTGCACGCGCTAAGTTCCTTCAGTCGTGTCCAACTCTTTGTGACCCTATGGACTATAGCCCGCCAGGCTCCTCTGTCCATGGGGATTCTCCAGGCAAGAAAACTGGAGTGGGTTGCCATATCTTCCTCCAGGGGATTTTCCCAACCCAGGGGTAAAATCCACATCTCCTGAGGCTTCTATATTGCAGGCAGATGCTGAGCCTGCTGAGCCACTGGGGAAGCCCATAAAGTCAGACAGAGAAAGACAAATACTATATGATATCACTCACATGTGGAGTCTATAAAATAATACAAGAGGATCTGCACAAAATAGAAACAGACTCACAGACATAGAAAACAAACTTATGGTTACCAAAAGGGAGCAATATGGGGGGGAGAGCCAAATTAGGGGTATGGGATTAATAGAGACAAACTACTATACATAAAGGGCTTCCCTGGTGGCTCAGATGGTACACAATCTGCCTGGAGTGCAAGAGACCCAGGTTCATCCCCTGGGTCAGGAATATCCCCTGGAGAAGGAAATGGCAACCCACTGCAGTATTTTTGCCTGGAGAATCTAATGGGCAGAGGACTGATGTGCTACAGTCCATGGGGTCACAAAGAGTTGGACGTGACTGAGTGACTAACATACACACACTATACATAAAATAAATATGTAACAAGGATTTACTGTATAATACAGGGATTTATACCCAATATCTTGTAACAACCTATAATGGAATACAATTGGCAAAAAAAAAAAAAACAACAACCCACAACGGAATCACTATGTTGTACATCTGAAACTAATACAACATTGTAAATCAAATATACTTCTATAAGAAAATTCGTTGTGATAAAATGGCAGAATCTGACAAATTCTTGACTTACCCAGAAAATAAAATGACCTTTCAAAAGCAACATTCTGGTTTTTCAAAAGCTGAAGAGGCAGAGAGAAGACATGTAAATTAGAATTAAATTGTCTCACTAAGGAAGAATTGCTTAAGGTGAAGGAAGTAACAGAAAACATGGGAAAAAAATAGCAATGAAAATAAGAAACACTGGACATGAAAATATACTCCAGCTTCTAGAAAAATGAACACAAAAAACTTAGAGAAATTTTGATAACAAAATCAAAATTTAAGAGGAATCAGAAATCTGGCACAAGACAGTATATTATATTTCAATAAGGTCACAATCCTGAGTAGGAACCTTCTGTCCTTGTAGGATATTATATTACTCCATTAATTAATTTAACAAATGTTTATTGAGCAACTATTAGGAGAGAGGAATTGTGTTAAAATGTTGAGAGTCAAAAGAGAATATAGTTCTGCTCTCAAGGAGCTTACAATATAGTTAAACAAAGAGATAACAAACAAAAAAGCCCCCAGCTAGCATTTATTGCATACTTAGTATTTGTTAGTGATCATGACAGGGACTTAACATGATTTTTTCCCTAATATTTACAAGTCTGTGCATAGGGGTTATTGTCCTTTTAAACAGGAGACCCTGAAGCTCAGGGAGATACAATAATTTGGCTGTACATTTAAAAAATAAAAATGACTGACTAAAATGGGATTTGGAATCAACTTTCTGTGATTTCAGTATCTGTATTCTTTCAACCATGTCTTGATGCCTTTCATACCTAAGTTTAAAATTATATGATACCTTCTTTACATGTTTGAGATGTTGATTTGTTGTGTGTGTGTGCTATGTATAAGTGGACAATGGATTCATCTCACAGGGAAAAAAACTACCTTTTTATGTGATTACATTTCAATCTCTTTTTTCTTTTTTGTAGTTCAACTGAAAGATGATTTTAGAAATGGATGGCACGTTAATGATTTATAAGCCACATTTTGAAAATCTTTCTAGTAAGTCACATGCAAAATACTAAATTGCTTTTCAGGAGAGTCTAGAAATCAAATTTAACACAGAAAAAGGAATACTCTTAGATAAAATAACAAAATGTTCTTTAAAGAGATCAGCAATGATTAAGCTGGTTTTATAAACTTATAGCTGAGAGTAGAAACTTTCTTCTTATAGGAGTATTTAGTTCTTTTTCTTCAGGACTTGAATTCCAAGAATTCAACAGGAAAGTTTCTCACAGTGTCCCTCTTCAGAAATCCCAGTAATGTACATCTATAATTGGAGGAAGACTTGGCATCTGAGACTACAGCTCACCATTTACTACAATCCAAACAGCAAAACTGATTTGAGCATTCTGGAAGAAAAACTGCACCTATGGTGCTGAATTGCTTCCCTATGAGTCTTGAGCAAAAAATTAATGTAAATTTGAAAGGAAACAAAAAGCATTCAAACTCTAATGTACCTTGGGCTTATAAATCAGAATTCAATCACTTTAAATTAAGTTGGATTTCTTGAAGGAAAACTGCTCTTATTTTTGTATTACTGCTCTGACCCGTGTTTGTTAACATGTTATAAGAATATTATCATACCTACCATCAGCTGAGCCTCCACCACCTACCTACTCATTTTCCACGTTTGCAGGAGTGTGTGTTGAACAATAAGGTGTGGGTCACAGAAGTAAAGAAACTGGGATGACTCACAGGTTATAATATTATCATCATTTACACAAGATTGTAACATCTGATTCACTGAACTCTCAATGTGAGGATATCTAATTTTAGAAACTGAGTCATAAGCCAGAGTCGGACACGACTGAAGCGACTTAGCAGCAGCATTAAGCAAGTGAAAACAATTTTTTCCTATTTCAGTGTCAAGTGGTTTTGTACAGAATTTTAAATTTTTTTTGATGCTGCCCATACTCACAATTATCAATTGGAAGAGGTCTCAGAACTATCCTAGCCCAAGACTTTAACGATAGAGATGAGAAAACTGAGCTAAAGTCAAGTGACTTGATGTTCCTTCAATGTAGAGCTTTGAATAACCAAAAGCAATGAAAGATTTTTTTAAAAAAGTGAACAGAACAAGGTTTATACCCAAGAGAATTTTTTTTCAAAAAGTGTCAAGAAAAGGAAAATAAAAATCAATTAATAGTTGTCCAATTATCAAATCCAAAATTTTTAGCCCGACATTAAAATTCCATTTTTTGGTTTCTAACTAGGACAAGTTCTCCTCTTAAGTTTTCAGCACAATTAACATTTTACCACAAGCATATAGGCGCACTACACCATTTGGCATGCTAACGTATGGCTTTGACCTTCTTCACATCTAGCTCAGAAATCCAACCCTCATTTCTCTAGAGAAATAGGTCTTTCCTTGGTCATGGATCCTTACTCACATGTAATTTATAAGAAACACATTTCCTTGCAAATACAAACATTTCCTTTGGAAGTTCAGTAGCCCTTTGCATTTGTTGACATTTGGTGTCCCCCACATCTTTTTTCTGCCTCCCCTCAAGGTTTTACAACCATGTGAACTGCTAGGATGCACCAGGGAGAATTTGCTGCGCCCTGGATTTTTGTTTTCAAGCATTATGTAAGGGTAGCAGCTGCCTCCCTTCTTATCTTTACTGTGGCACCACCACGTCCACCACCACGTCCACTTTCTAAGGTGGAGGTGAAACCTGACTACACGTCTAGCAGTTCCCTTTCAGGAAAAGGGAAACCACCATGAAAAGCAGCCTCTTCTGGCTTCAAGTCACCTCTGGAAGGCTCTCTGAACTCCCTAACTTTGAGTTTTCCAATTGTTGTCCCTACATTTTTGTTCAGCTTTCTCTCCGACTGACTTTGCCACTGAGGACCTAGTACTTTACACTTTGTCCTTGATGATGCAACTAGGGCTGGCTACCCAGTTTCTGTGCTGCAGAAACCCCAGCACAGGTGACAACTGCCTCCAGCTTGGAGGGAAGGAGAAACCCAGAGTGCAGGTGACATCAAGGATGCAGGTTGGGCCAGGCTGAAAGCTCTGATTGTTGAGTCATCAATTTCATTTCTCTCAGTCTCTAGTCCTTATTCTTCAAGCACTTCAACTAACCATACACAGTCCCTGTGCCCACACACATCAAACAAGACTAAAAGATGTGGGTTGTTTCCTATATTAGACTGATAATGAGGTTTGGGTAAATAAGTTTTGAAAATATTCTGGCTTATATTTTTCACCTACTATGGCTCAGTTGTTTGGTAACCAGAATTGTTCAAAATCAGCTATCCCCTCTTTTTCTAAGTCTAGTGGTACTAGCTGATGAAAACTAAATCCTGATAATGGGGAAGAAACAACATAAAGTATTTAACTTTATTATCCTTCTTTTTTGGTACACTTGAGACAATGGAGTTGAAACATATTTCCTCCTCCAGAGGTTAAAGGGTCCATATTATTAATAAGATAAGGGGTCCATATTATTAACCATCGACAATTGATTTTCAGATTTACGTTGTTTTGGATCATTTTGCATACTTCTCTCCAGAAAATTGCTCAATGGTAGTATGGAACATGTCCTATAAAATGAGCAAGGAAGATGCAATATTTCAAAACATGGTCTTGGGGGTGATTCCAGTTGTGTGGCAAGAAGCAATTTGCTAGGTTGGCTACTTTTGCTAGAAATTTCTCAAGAGAGGCAGCCAGCATATAAGATAATATATCTGAGATTGGCACAAAACTCTGTCTGGAGAAAGCAAATAACATGTAATTGATTTTTCTCTGGAAAATGTGATATTCTACTGAAAATTTTAAAGTGTAACAATGAATTAAATGACTTTATTTTCTTTCCCTTTAAAAATGCAAAACACTGCTGAAGTTGAAATGTATTCAGAAAGAAGTGGTATTTTAGCTTTTCTAGTGCCACATATCAAGAGCAATCTAATGGGTCCCCCTCAACTGACAACAGTATGAACAACTGGAAAATTTTATGTCTTTCAATAGAAAGTCCCTTCTTAATGTATATGGTTTTAAAGGTACATTCTAAAGGTCATTTAAAAGTGAGAAGATTAAATTTTAGGATAATGTATCAAAAATAGATTTAAACATAAACTTTGATTTGGATTCAGCAAAAAAGGTACATTCCAGAAAACCAGTTTTCTGCCATTTCATGAAACTGGTTCAGATTAAAAGGCACTGTCTGTCTGGCATCATCCACCCAAAGGTGATTCTCAACAAACTGATTATTAGGTCGAATTTTATTTCAAGAATGGAACCTTATACCACATATTCCTATTTAAGGCACTAACACAATAAACAGCAGAAATGGGACCCTAAATTGGGCTTCTGATTAATCGATTCCCACAGTGCAGAGAGAGTACTTAGTGGATACAAGGCTGAAATGACCGCACAGCCTCAAATATATCAACTTGATGACTACCTGACTTTCCTTTCCTGCTGACTCCTTGTCAATACGCCATAGCCTACTTGGCATTGTTTGACACACTAAAATGCAGAAATAGGTAAATAATGCAGTTTTCTTTGGAAGTAAAAAACATGCAGCATGGAAGCTGATAGGTACTCTTACAAGGAACTAGGAGACAAAGTCCTCGGAGAAACTTCAGAAGATACCTATAGGAAACTATTAAAACAACAAAGCTCTGAGGTAAAATTCTACCTGAGAAACTTTAATCAAAGAACAGCTTGGATCTTATATTCCTGTTCTTTCTTCACCACGATTAATATCATCAGTTCCTTAGGGCACTTAGTAATAAACAACATTTCAAAAACACTCCCTGGATACACCAAGAAAAAAGTGCCAGATACACATTTTGCACAAGCAAAGAATTTAATGTAGAGGGAGATGTTTTTTAAAAAAAGTAAGAAGAAAATAAAACAGAGAGCCTTTATAAGTTTTTCATAATGAGTCACTCATAAGTAGTAATTCAGGTCAGCCCCAGACAAACATGAAAAAAGTTCCATTTCACCCCTTTCTCCAGCTACTTCTGTTGGGAGTGTCCCTATTTCTCATCTCTCTTGTTCCGGTCTTATTAGAAGAGGGTCATGTAAGGGGAGTATACTGTAGGATTAAAGGCATTTTTATACAGCTAGGCAGATTTGGGATTAAAATACAAATTTCTCTAGTTACTTGCTATGTAAATTTGGGGAAGTCATCTGAGCATTCTGGGTGTCGTTTATTCATCTGTCATATGAGGATGACAATATCCATCTCACAGGATTATTCTGAGAATTCAGTGAGGTATCTACTGACTGCAGGAGACTAGCACAGAGTCAGAGATGTGGCACAGGTTAAATAAAGGGCAACAGCTTTTATTATCATGAACTGATTTCTATTGGGTGAACATGATGTAAGTGAAACTCATCCCTTGGACATTCCACTTTAAAAGAGACTTCTAGAGAACGGAAGAACCCTCAGGGATCAAAGACATCAATTTACTTCAGGAATTTCAGGCACCCTGCTAGGCTGGTGGGTTAGTTAATCTCTGTCATGGGAGGCTTCCTTGCGCTACCTTAAAATAAACAGAGAGGCAGCAGTGAGCACTGAACCCCGGTCAGAAGCGAAGCGAAGTGAAGTGAAGTTGCTCAGCCGTGGCTGACTCTTTGCAGGTCAGAAGAATTGGGTTCAAATGACAGTTCTGCCATTTGCCTACCTTGGGCACATCACTACTTAATCCTTCATGGCTCAGTCTTTCTCGTTGGTAAGGTAAGGATAATGATAAATCACAGGGTTATTAAGAGGACTATATGACACAAGGCATGGAAAGAAAAAAGTGCTGTCAATGATCAGTGCTATACAACTGTAAGTTATTACCACAGTCCATACCTTGTCCTTGGCAAGGAACATGCCCTGAGAGTGACAGAAATGTCTTATCATTGAGAGACACACAATAATCTGGCTGGCTAACATAAACCAGAGGAAAAAAGGATGGATGGAAGAAAGGTTGATCCTAGTATTTATTTGGTTAGCAGAATTTGAAAACCATCACAATTATTGGGAAACAACTATGATATAAGCAACTAAATGGGTGATTCTCAAAGCAATATGCTAAGTGAAAAAAGCCAGGCACACAAGTGTACAGAGGCAGATGAATAGATAAACTGTAATATATACATACAATAACTTATCATCCAGTCATAAAAGTGAAGGCAATTCTGACACATTATGTGGCTATTCTGATACGTTAGAGGACATTGTGTATGTGTGTGTGTGTGCATGTGTGTGCTCAGTTGTGTCAGATTCTTTGCGACCTCATGGACTGTAGCCTAGCAGGCTCCTTTGTCCATGGAGTTTTCCAGGCAACAGAACTGGAGTGGGTTTTTATTTCCTTCTTCAGGGGATCTTCCTGATGCAGGGATTGAACCCTTATCTCATCTCCTGTGTTTCCTTCATTGGCAGGTGGATTCTTTACCACTGAACCACCTGGGAAGCCTAGAAGACATTATGATAAGTCAAATAAGCCAGTAACATGACAAATATATGATTCCACTTACAGGAGGTACCTAGATTCCATTTATATGTGGCACCTAAATTTATAGAAACAGAAAGTAGAATGGCAGCTTCCAGGGACTAGGAAGAGGGGCGAATGAGGAGTTAGTGTTTCATGGGTACAGAGTTTAAGCTGGGAAAGATGAGAAAGTTCTAGAGGTGGATGGTGGTAATGGCTATACAACAGTGTGAATGTACCTAATGCCACAAAACTGTACAATTAAAAGTAGTGAAAATGGTAAATATTATGTTATATGTATTTTAAATATCATAGTAAAAAACAAAAAGAAGTCAGGCACAAATGGTACATATTATATAACTCAATTTATGGAAAATTCTAGAACAGACAAAACTGATCCATATTGACAGAAACAGATCAATGGTTGCAGAAACACAGAAGATGGCTTTCTGGGGTGAAGGAAAATGTGCTTTATCCTGAATGAGGTAGTAAATACTGAAATGAAACATTTTCAAAACTCTGTATACTTAATGTAGGTTCATTTTACTATATGTATATTGCATTTCATTGTTATTAATTTCATGTGTCAACTTGAATAGGCTGCGATCTATATAGTCAAAGGCTTTGGTGTAGTCAGTAAAGCAGAAGTAGATGTTCCTCTGGAACTCTCTTGCTTTTTTGATGATTGAACAGATGTTGGTAATTTGATCTTGGTTCCTCTGCTTTTTGAACATCTGGAAATTCACAGTTCATGTACTGTTGAAGCCTGGCTTGGAGAATTTTGAGCATTACTTTACTAGCATGTGAGATGAGTGCAATTGTGTGGTAGTCTGAACATTCTTTGGTATTGCCTTTCTTTGGGTTTGGAATGAAAACTGACCTTTTCCAGTCTTGTGGCCACTGCCGAGTTTTCCAAACTGGCATATTGAGTGCAGCACTTTAACAGCATCATCTTTCAGGATCTGAAATAGCTCAGCTGGAATTCCATCACCTCCACTAGCTTTGTTCGTAGTGATGCTTCCTAAGGCCCATTTGACTTCACATTCTAGGATGTCTGGCTTTAGGTGAGTAATCACACCATCGTTGTTATCTGGGTCATGAAGATCTTTTTTGTATTGTTCTTCTGTGTATTCTTGACACTTCTTCTTAATACCTTCTGCTTCTATTAGGTCCATATCATTTCTGTCCTTTGTTGTGCCAGAAATGGTAAATTCTTAAAGAGATGGGAATACCAGACCACCTTACCTGCCTCTTGAGAAATATATATGCAGGTTAAGAAGCAACAGTTAGAACTGGACATGGGACAACAGACTGGTTCCAAATAGGGAAAGGAGGATGCCAAGGCTAAATATTGTCACTTTGCTTATTTAACTTATATGCAGTGTATATCATGTGAAACACTGGGCTGGATGACGCACAAGCTGGAATCAAGATTGCCGGGAGAAATATCAATAACCTCAGATATGCAGATGACACCACTCTTATGGCAGAAAGTGAAGATGAAACTAAACAGTCTCTTGATAAAAGTGAAAGAAGAGAGTGAAAAACTTGCCTTAAAACTCAACATTCAAAAAACTAAGATCATGGAATGCCTTCCCATCACTTCATGGCAAATAGATGGGGAAACAATGGAAATAGTGAGAGACTTTATTATTTTGGGCTCCAAATCACTGCAGATGGTAATTGCAGCCATGAAGTTAAAAGATGCTTGCTCTTTGGAAGAAAAGTTATGACCAACCTAGATAGCATTTTAAAAAGCAGAGACATTACTTTGCAAATAAAGGTCCATTTAGTCAAAGCTATGGTTTTTCCAGTAGTCATGTATGGATGTGAGAGTTGGATTATAAAGAAAGCTGAGCGCTGAAGAATTGATGCTTTTGAACTGTGGTGTTGGAGAAGACTGTTGAGAGTCCCTTGGACTGCAAGGATATCCAACCAGTCAATCCTAAAGGAAATCAGTCCTGAATATTCATTGGAAGGGCTGATGCTGAAGTTGATACTCCAGTACTTTGGCCATCTGATGCTAAAAACTGACTCATTTGAAAAGACCCTGATGCTGGGAAAGACTGAAGGCAGGAGGAGAAGGGTACAACAGAGGATGAGATGGGGATGGCATCACCAACTTGATGGACATGAGTTTGAGCAAACTTCAGGAGTTGGTGATGGACAGGGAATCCAGGAGTGCTGCAGTCCGTGGGGTCACAAAGAGTCAGACATGACTAAGCAACTGAAATGAACTGAATAGGCTATGGCACAGTTGTTCATTCAAACATCAGTCTAGATGATGTTGTGAAGCTATTTTGTTAGATGTGATTAACATTCAAATTAGTAGACTTCGAGTAAAGCAAATTGCTCAATAACGTGGTGGGTCTCATGCAGTCAGTTGAATGCCTGAAGAGAAAAGACTGAAGTTCCTAGAAAAGGAAGGAATTCTGCCTCCAGACTGCATTTTGACTCAAGACTGCAACATCTGTTCTTGCTGCAAGTTCCGGCCTGCCCTACAGACTTCAACTTGCTAGCCCCCACAACTGTGCGAGCCAATTCCTTAAAATAAATTTCTCTCTCTATACACCTACCACCTATTGGCTCTGTTTCTCTAGAGAACCTTGACCAGACACAAATAAAGTTGATTTAAAAGAAAAAAGGTTACCTAGGATTCTCTGTGAGAAAATAAAATTTTAGATTTATAGATATAAAATATTGGCTACATTCCTTGTGTTGTACAATATACTCTTGTAGCTTATTTTATCCACAATAGTTTATACGTCCTAATTGCCCACTACTGTCACACCCATGCCATCTTCCCAGATGATGCTAGTGGTGAAGAATCCACCTGCCAATGTAGGAGATGCAAGAGACATGGGTTCAATCCCTGGGTCAGGAAGAGCTCCTGGAGGAAGAAATGGCAACGCACTCCAGTATTCTTGCCTGGAGAATCCCATGGATGGAGGCGCCTGTAGGGCTACAGTCCATGGGGTTGCAAAGAGTCAGACGTGACTGAGCAACTGAACACACACACATACACACACACACACACACACACACCCCTCCTCTTGTCCCTCCCTCCTTCCCTCTCCCCACTGGTAACCACTAGTTTGTTCTCTATATCTGTGACTCTGCTTCTTTCTGTTATATTCCCTAGTTTGATGTATTTGAGCCTCTGTAGCATTGAATAGCTCTTCCAGATGATTCTGATACCACATCCCCTGCCACTCCAGGTTGAGCACTGGAAATATTCTTCAATTACATCTTAATATAGCTAAATAATATTTTAAAAACACATCAGGTTTTGTGTGCATGCCTTTTTATTCCTCGTTTCTTAGTATTATATATAAACAGCAAAATATTTTTCAAAGGGGGCAACATTGTAACCCTTCTCCCCCACAAAATGGGATAGAGGAACCTAGTGCAACCCTGTGAATACTTTAAAGTTTGGGTATCATTCCGCTAAGAAATGGTGACCAAGCTCTCACATCATGCCAGGCACGATTCCAAGGGCCCCAGATGCATGGATAAATGAGCAAGCCAGACCGGATCCCTGCCCTCATGGAGCTTGCACTCCAGTAGGGGGGACCTTAAAGGGAAGCCAATTATGCCTGTGCTCCAAATACAGGTTTTCACGAAAAAATAAAAACTGCTCCATAGTCAATATACTAAACTGCCAGGAGATTAAATAATAACAAGAAACAAACCTGTAGATCATAAACTTGTATTTTTATCACACCATTTAACTGAAAAGTAGCCAACCCAGACTGTAGCAGCACCCTGAGTGATTAATACAACTGCTGGGGAGTAAAAAGTGCAGGAAAATAGAGTAAGCAGTTAGCTCCAGTCCGATGTGAATGTCAGTGAGCCAGTCTGGGCACTTTATGGCTCCCAAGCATTGCTCTTTCAACCCTTGGTTGCTACAAATATTAGGTACTCACATTACATTCTGCAATGAAGAAAAACTGCTGCTATGACCTTGTCATTGCAGAAAAGGCTGTTGAGAAATTCTTTTTTGTCTATAATGAGCAAGACCAACTCCAGGAAAAGAAAAAGCCAAGTTTCTGACTTGATTCTTTGTTCATTTATCATACATTTATTAAACTGAGATTGTAACAGTATTTACTGCGTAGATTTTTTGAGGGCAAATGAGAATATAAATCCCTTAGTACAATGTCTGGACACAGCAAGCTCTTGGTAAATGTTAACTATCATCATTGGTGTATTGGTCTCATTACTGGCAAGGCAGTCCTCCAGGAGCTGGAGATGTAGACAATTCTGACAAGCTTCCTGCAACAAGAATCTTAGCATCTAGCAGAAGGAGAAGGGTTCTAATTGCTACTGGAGGGATCAGTGATGTCACTGAAAAAGGTCCCTGGCGGAGAGCGAAGGGATGTGGGAGTGTTAGGTGAGCCTCACAGGAGGATGTTTCGCCAGTGGTGGCTTTTGATGTAGCTGCGATTGTGAAAGGACAGTTTAAGGAAAAAAAATACTGTCTGTGATCCGTGTAAAAAGCGGTTGTGACAACAGTGATTAGCAAAGATTCTGTATGAAATTCAAGCGTACAGGGCCATGTTCGCTGAGGCTACTAAAGATTTACAGTATTATATTTGAAGTTTAGGCTGTTATAGTATTAAAGCTGGGTGTAAAGAGTGTGATGTTTTGGGATAGAGAGTCAAACAAGTTTGAGCTGCAAAGAACATTTAGAAATCACATGGTCAACACTCTCATTTTGCTAATGAGAAAGTTGAGGTGCACAAAGGTTAGTTCTCAGTGGGAAAATGTATACAGGAAACACTCCACTCCTGTTTGTTCTGTGCTATTAATAGGGTAGTCACTGATCACACATGGCTAGTTAAATTTAAAATAATCATGATCTTTTAATTCTCTTCCTGCATCTTGCCCCGCTCCTTCCCTCTCCCCACTGCTAACCACTAGTTTGTTTTCTACATATAGTCTGTGTCTGTTTTGTTATGTGCATTCATTTGTTTTATTTTTTAGGTTCCATTTATAAGGAATAACATAGAGTATTTGTCGTTCTCTGTCTGACTTATTTCACTAAGCATAATAGTCCCTAGGTCCATTCACACTGTCACAAATGACAGAATTTCATTTTTTTTTTTATTATTGTTTTTGCCATACATTGTCATGATATCACCATGGGTTTACATAGAGAGGCAACCTAAACATCCATCAACAGATGAATAAACAAAGATGCAGTGTACATATGCAACTGAATATTACTCAGCCTCATTATTTTTAAGGCTGAGTAATATTCAGTTGCATATGTACACTGCATCTTTGTTTATTCATCTGTTGATGGATGTTTAGGTTGCCTCTCTATCTTGCCTAGTGTAAATAGAACTCTTCCTAACAATGGAGACACACGCATCTTTTTAAATTAGTGTTTTAGCTTTCTTTGGATATATATCCCAGCAGTGGAATTGCTGGATCATATGAGAGATACAAACTACTATGCATAAAGTAAATAAAGGATATATTTTATAGCACAGAGAAATTAAGCCATTATCTTGTAATATCTTTAAATGGCATATAATCTATAAAAATATTGAATTACTATGTTGTATACCTGAAACTAATATGTATTGTAAATCAACTATACTTCAAAAAAATAAATAAAATAAAATGATCACGAACACTGAAAATTAAGAATTCAGTTCCTCAGATGAACTAAGGACATTTAATGTGCTCAATGTAACTAGAAGTCCCATATCACATATGTAGATTTTCATCACCCGAAAGTGTTCTACTGAACAGCACTGTGGTAGTTTTATGAAGTGAGAGAGGAAGGTAACTTTTAGTTACTATTAAAAACATTTCACAAGGAAAAAAGAGTTTATTTCACATTATGATCAAATTTTCCAAATGCATTTCTAAAACTACCTTGTAATTGCTAGCCTATAGAAAAATCAACCTCAGCACACAATGTTTCACAGGAAAAATTCGGCAGTGTCACCAGAGAATGCATGGCTCTACAGATCCATCAAAGTTGTATGCATAATTTTGGAAATGGGGTGGAAACTACTTTAATGTTCCAATTGTCATACATTTTAGGAGCAATCTAATGCAAATATCTACTACATAGAATATCAAAGAGAAGTAGGTAAAGGCAATATAAGTAGACCATATTTGAGGAGAGAATTCCAAAAATAGGGAACAAAGTAGCAAATAAAAGTTCTGTTCTTAAAATATTGCAAAAGTAAACTTTAAAAAAAGTTAGCTACTTACCCTATACATTCAGGAAGCAAAAAAATGTAAAGCAGTCCCCCTCCTTTGACAATAATTTTTCAACTATAAAAATACATAATAATATATCAGCAGTTTTAAAAGAATGTGTCATATGGAGGGAAAATGTTCTTAAACTTCTTAGGGACCAGTTTTTATATAATGATTAGAAATTAGGGGGAGCTAAATTGAAATTGAAGTATTTTTTAAAAAGTCTTTCAGGAAGCTATTGGGAGGAAGGTGGAAGGGGGGTTCTGGAAGGGGAACACATGTATACCCATGGTGGATTCATGTCAATGTATGGCAAAAGCAACACGATAATGTAAAGGGAAAAATAAATAAATAAATAAAAGTCTTTCAGGAAGCTGACTTTTTAGACTTGAATATTTTAAGATTTGTGTATCGTTACCAAGATTCTTTATTCTTTATCTTTACCTTCTATTCACATATACACATACATATGAATTATATAAGTAAATTCCATGTGTAAGTGAAATTTCATACATAAGAAAAATTTTTGCCCCTTTTCTCTCTCTATTTCTCTTTCTGACTATTATAGTTACCTACCAGTGTTCACCATCAGCTTAATCCTGTAGGCATTCAATATTCCAGTGTACCCTTCCACTAAATGCCAAGTGTGTGACTGTGGTGTGGCTTCCATTTGGAAATTCCTTTCCCGTTACTGTATAGTGTGTTTTATCCCTCATCTTAATTTTTCTATATTTTATTTTATAAACATTTTGCATCCTATGTTTTAAATTTCCTATTGTCTTTTTCAATAATCTTATAGATTATTGAATGATTCACCTTTTTCAATAGTCTCATAGCTTATATCCTCAGGGAAACATTCTCAGACACCAGTCTATTAACTGTTGCCCAAAGAGGGAATGAGGCTTCCCTGATAGTTCAGTTGGTAAAGAATCCGGCTGCAATGCAGGAGACTCCAGTTTGATCCTGGGGTTGGGAAGATCCTCTGGAGAAAGGAAAGGCTACCCACTCCAGTGTTTTGGCCTGGAGAATTCCATGGACATGGGATCGCAAAGAGTCAGACATGACTGAGCAACTTTCACTTTAAAGAGAGAATGAGAAAAATAAGGACCATGCAGAGAGCATAATGTGCATGGCATGGTATAGACAGTTGATTTGTAAACAGTATATTTGCATGGTTTTTTGAATTCCCAGTTAAACTTCGGAAAAATACCCTCCATTTTTTTTTATCACTTTCTGCTACAACAAATTAAAATTTATTGGCAAATGTAATTTTGTTTTCAAACATCCATATCAATTTTTGATGCTAATTTATTCATAGGCTTTACTGTTAAGTTTGCCATATCTTATTATGTTATATGAATGTTGGAAATGAATAAAGATCACCCTGTCATTCTCACAGCAGCTGGCTAGCCAGCATAGTTAGATAGCTGTTCAAAATTCAGCCAAATACCAGCAGGGCAGGCATTTTCAAAAATGCTAGTAGTCACAAACAGAGGTTTTTCCATGCTGTCCACCTGTAATATAGGAGAAACAGGAAACAGGGCAGTTTTCACAGCCTGAAGCAATGGAGATGGCCTGCCCTGATTTAAATGAGAGTTCTGGCCAGGACAGTGGAGAAAAGCAGACTTATGAATAGTTTCAGGTGCACTAAGTATTAAACAGCTCCTGCACCACAGTACATGGGTACGCCTCCCGTGAATCAAGGCTGGGCGTAGTAGTTCTGAAAGATGGGCTGACCACTGGACCTTTGGGCCCTTGTCCCATTCACCACCTGAGGCCACTTTGAATTCAGAGGACTTGACTTTTGACTTTCTTCTGGGAGATTTTCAGGGCTAGGTAGACTGCACCTTATGTGGCATCTTCACTGTTCTCTTATCCATTTTATGCTTTTGTCAACTGAATCTCCAACCAACCCTCCAGTTTCATCTCTCTCTCCTGAGCCCTTTCATTGTGCTTGCTCTCTGGTGGCCTCCTCCTCCTCCTATGTATCCCCATTTCTTATTCCCTGTTTCTCAGCCCCTCCTCCAGGGTCCTCTGGCCCTGTATCAAGACCTGCTCCTTCTGGATTATTCTTCCCACACAGATTGCATCATTTCCCATTCAGTCTTCTGCCCATCAGATTATGATGCTGGATCTGGTCTCCATGGACCAGTCCTTTCCTCCATCTTCCTCCCTCAGAATCAGCTTCTCTGAACCTCCCCAAGCTCTGAGCCTAGATTCTCGGGGTTTTAGAAGTGGAGGGAATCTGAGAGCCTCCCTAGCCCAGGACTGCACTGTTCATCTGAGGACACTGAGGCCGAGGGCAAGGATGGGGCTGTCTGCAGAGGACAGTCCTTGCTCCTCTGCTCTATCCTGTATCTCTGTGTGTGTGTGTAAACATAGGTACATTTTAACTAGATTTCTGTCCATTTGGTGGTATTTTTATAATTTAACCCAAGAAAATGATTCCAATGATAGAAATTTTAGAGTGGGCAGACAGGAGTGTCTATCTTAACAGGCCACCAGAAAATATATTTTAGAGCAATTAAGTCATTCAAAATATATTGAATACTTGTGGTATACTGGGCACTGTCGTAAGCATCAAATAAACGAGATAAATAAAGTACTTTGAGGAGCTCAGTTCTAGTGGGGGTGAGGGGTACGCACATAGATAGTTATAACACACTGTGATAAAAGCAGAGCTAGAGATAGCAGAGGGCATCTCAGGAGCACTGAGGAAGTGAGTAGTTTGGCAAGGGGTGAAGGGAGTTTCAGGGAGATGATCATGAGATGAACATCAAAGATGCAAAGGAATCATGCAGGCTCTGTCCTTCACAGAGAGAGGCTAGGCCAGGCAGAGGGAACAAGATGGGAATGTGAGGGACACCATGGAGAAGACAGAAGAAGAGAGAAATTAAAAACAGTTCAAGTTTGAAGATTCAGTGAATTAAGAAACTGTCACACCTTGATTCCAGAATCTGGGTACATGCTGGGGTGTACATGCTGGGTTGACAAGCTTGGCTGACATCAAATAGCAGCCGTCTACTATGTGCTGGGCTCTGCGTGAGGAAATTTACACTTAGACTTCATGGAATCAGTACAAGCACGTGAGGTGGGTGTTATTATCATTTTCTGTTTACAAGTAAAGGAACAGAGGCCAGGAGAGGTTAAGTAACTTGCCCAAGGCTGCACTGCTGACTTGGATCCAAGGTATGATCCAAGGGTCTTATGCAAACACTGGATCACTTAGCCATCCCTTTCCCTCTCCCCTACAGGGCTGTCTGGGTGGAGCCCAGTTTGGGAGGCCCCAAATGTGGGAGGGAGGCCCAGGAAGGAGTCCTGCCCAGGCAGGCAGGCAGGGTCTTCTGCACACACCTGCAGGAAGGTAGGATCAGCAGAGAACAGGCCTTTGTTGGGCTCCACTCAGTGGAGCTCCTGGAAGCACAGCAGAGTCATTAAGGAAATACAAGCCTTGGCTTCACCACAGAGGTTCTCCTTTAACTGGGAACTGAGCGGTAGGTTTCGAGAGATCCTCAGGTGACTCTAACCAGTAGGCAGGGATATTGGAAACCACTGCTTCTATGCAGGGCTTGGCGTGTGTCTTCTTATATATGCCCTGGATACATTTCCCTTTCTCCCTACTCTCTGTCAATCTTTCTTTCCTTCCAATATAAACATTTTTGCACCCATTCAGTTTCCTTTGAAGCTCACATCACAGTCACTGCATACCCCTCTGTTATCTGTGCTTACTCTCAGGTAAACCATTCTGGTGAAAAGATATCAAAGATACAAGGGCTGGACAGGACAAGAAAACTCAGAAACCCACAAGGAAGGGATCCTGTCCATGCATGAACTCAGTGACTGATTAGTTTCCTGTATAAGTGATGGCTAGGCTGCAGAAACAGGGTGGAAGGGGTGTGAGAGATAAGACCCATCTGGCCAAGAGGTGGGAGGGTGCCATGGGCTGTTTCTTCAGAGCCCCTCAGGAAACGTCTCTCATGTTTCTCCTGTGCACTGACTGCAAGCCTGTCTGCACCTCTCCTGTTCCTTCCGTCGTTTGCAGCATTATTCACAGGACTGAAGATTCTAGACTGGGCTGTGATTCAGATGCTGTCCTGAGAGATAACCTATTCATTTGATTTTTAAAAAAACGTCAGAAGAGGTAAGCCAGCTAAGAAAACAGATGAGTAAGCTGTGGAAAGGGACTGGGCCCCAGAGTCAGGGGCAGGATGACCGAAGCCCTTCTCGCACAAGGAAAAGTGGAGAAATGGGTAGGATGCCAAGGGCAGAAAGAAGCAGCAGGCTCTGTTAGGGAGGCAAGGAACACAAGTAATCCACAGAGCCTGGGCTGTCAGAGGCGGGTAGATGCCAGTACACCACACTTGCTCTCACCCTCTCCCACTGCTCCTTGCTCACGCCGAGCATCACACACATCTGCCTAGCTTCCTCAAAGACTCTTCCTTCGCCCTGCTCTTTTCCTGCCTAGGATGATCTTCCCTGATCTCCCAGTGAGTCACCCTTTGACTTTCTTCGTGCATGCACACTCGTGTGCTCAGTCGCTGAGTCCTGTTCAGCTCTCTTCAAACCCATGGACTGTAGCCCACCAGGCTCCTCTGTCCATGTAATTCTTCAGGCAAGAATACTGGAGTGGGTACCATTTTCTTTTCCAGGGGCTCTTCCTGATCCAGGGATCAAACCCGGGTCACCTGCATCTCTTGCATTGGCAGGTGGGTTCTTTACCACTGAGCCATCTGGGTCTTTATTCAAATGCCACCTTCTTTGTGAAGACTCCCCCAGACACCTTATTTATCAGTTGAGCCAACACTGCAGCCCCCCTCTCTGCTTTGTTTTACTCCATATCAGTCTTTATACCATGGAGGCAGAGATATTTGTTCTTTGCTTTATTTCCAGCATCTAGAATAGAGAGTGACACATAATAGATACTTGATGCACGTATGCCTTACAATTGTTAGAACAATTGTCTGTCTAGCTCGTTATAATATCAGTCTCTAAGGACAGGAAATGTACTGTATTCCCCTTGTATCTCTCACAGAAACTCCTACACAAAAGTCTACATGTATTGTTATAATGACGGCTTCCCAGGTGGTGCATTGATAAAGAATCTGCCTGCCAATGCAGGAGACACAGGAGGTGTGGGTTCGAACCCTGGGTTGGAAGATCCCCTGGAGGAGGAAATGACAACCCATTCCAGTATTCTTGCCTGGGAAATTCCATGGACAGATTACAGTCCACGGGGCTCCAAAAGAGTTGGACATGATCAAGCAGCTGAGCATGCACACACAATTATTATAATGAACTGAATTAGGCATTACCTTGACACCCTTCAGCTTCTCCTGAAGGAGCCAGTTTATTTGGTTGGTGGCTACTGTCCTGCACTGCCCTTATTCTATGGTTTTGGCACTGACTCACTTGAGAATACAACTGAAGAAATTTATGGCAATTTAAAAGCTTTGTTTAGTTCAAGAGGAGGTCACTATAGACAATTCCTCATTTCATTTGCATAATCCTAGTACTTCCAATCATTCTGGACACCTTCCGAAAGGAAGGCATGGGGTTGTTTTTCACATTGGGCTCAACATCTTTTCTCAGTTTGGTTCTTTTAATTATAATAGTTATAAAAATGATATTTATGGAGTGCCAAAAGTCTTGGTGTTTTTATGAAGAATTACTTTTGGAAAGAACATCATTCTTTGATATTTTGCCTTCTTAATCTTATTCATTCAGAACACATAATGTATTCTGCCGAGGAGCTATCACCAAAGTATTTTTTTTCTTTTAAGTAGGTATGTGAATATGACAATATAATGTATTGTAGCAATCTTATTTCAATGACTTTTTGGATAATGGCAGTATCCAAGTAGAAACCTGAGAATTATCTCTTCTGGAATAGGTTATCTGGGAAAGATATTTTGATGAAATATCTTAATGAAAACAATTCCCATTTCTCCCTTTCATCTCACATATCTCCTTCACAATTTTGAAGTAAAAAAAGTTAACAGTATGCTAGTTTTAACTCTTGGACACTAGGAAATCATCTTATTGCATATGAGAAAGCCACTTGTTTCAGTTAAAGTGATAAAAGAAATACACACCTATGGGTGATACACAGACAAGATCTGCTGTAGTTCTAGATCTAAAATGTTTAGTATCTCATTGCTGAGGTGCCAACAACTGGGTTTTGGACTTGGTGTTGCTCCATAAATATCTGCTAAATTGCTAGAGTAAGCAACTGATAAATTATTAAGCTGGGCATACCAAAGAGTGAGAGTAAAAACATTGGCAGGAAACGTTAGGACTTTTTCCAGGTGACCATTCAGAATCTCCAACCTCTACCTCTCTGGTAGGCTGAGAGGATGCTCTAATGAAAGGAGAGGTGAGAGAGGTAAGTCCTTCTGTGCCAGCTCCTAATGAGGCAGGTACTGTCATCAAGTCACTCTGACTCTGCTCCTCTGCTTGGCTTCTATTCTTTGTCTACCTTTTATAGTCAATTCTTTTCTTCCTCTTTTATCTCCCCCATGTTCCCCATTTCTCGCTGTTAATGTCCCCTCTGGCATCCAGCATTACGTCCTGCTGGTGACACTGACTAAAAAGATAGTTGGGTCTTTGAGGGAAAAAGCAGTTTTAGGCTTCCTTATGTGTGCTTAGTCACTCAGTTGTGTCTGACTCTTTGCAAGCCAATAGACTGTAGTCTGCCAGCCTCCTCTGTCCACGGGATTTTCTAAGCAAGAATACTAGACTGGGTTGCCATCTCCTCTTCTGGGGTATCTTCTTGATCCAGTGATTGAACCTGTGTCTTCTGTGTCTCCTGCTTTGGAGGCAGATTCTTTACCCGCTGAGCCAACAGAGAAGCCCCGGACTTCTTTAATACCCCCAAATAATATGGACAGAGGACAGATGCATTTAGCTACCATTTATTAAATTCCTCCTCCAGGCCAGGTAGTGTGCCAGATGTACTACATACATTATCTTTAATCCTAAAAATAGCAGTAGCATTTTTATGGATGAGAAAATAGAGGCTCAGAGAGCCTGGTACCTTGCCTAAAGTCACACCACTAGTAAGTGGAGGTAGCAGAATAAATGTCCACATCTGATTCCTGAGCCCATTACACGTGCACATGTACATTCACTCATTCATCTGACAAGTACTTATGGAGTATGATGATGCAGAGTAGTTCCTAGGTATCGGGGCTAGCAGAGAGTCACCAGCTTCATGAAGTGAGAGGTATATTGGTTTTCACTACTGAATTTGAACTTAAAAAAAAATATTCTCTTCACAAATTCACTTTTAAGATTTCCTTTGTTTTCCAAAAAAGGTGACGTGGCACAGTTAGAAGCAAGGTATTTGGGTTAATAAGATCTTGTCTGTATTGCTGTTAGAGTTGCTGCTGCTTAAAATGATGGAATTTTGGAGAAGGCAGGAGGTCATGACATTAGGAGAAGTCAGGTGAAACTTAAAAACAGAAGCTAGAGTCAGGAGAAACTGGGTTGGAATGAGCAGGTAACCAGTTAGGAACATCTTACATGTACTCAGGGGCTTCCCAGGTGGCTCAGAGGTAAGGAATTCACATGGCGATGCAGGAGACATGGGTGAGACCTCTGGGTCAGGAAGATCCCTGGAGAAGGAAACAGCATCCCACTTCAGAATTCTTGCCGGGATGATCTCCTGGGCAGACGAGCTTGGCTGACTATAGTCCATGGGGTTGCAAAGAGTTGGGACGTGACTGAGCAGCTGAGCATACTACATGTACTTCAACTTCTTTCTTAGCTAACTTATGAGATCAAATTATTGGAAATGCCACCCTTCACAGCCCTTTGGGCATAACCCACATATAGTGCTCTTCTGGTAAGTGTACAGTGTGGACTTAGTTGCTTAGTCATGTCCAACTCTTTGGGATAACATGGACTGTAGCCCACCAGGCTCCTCTGCCTGTCAGGATTCCCCAGGCAAGAACACTGGAGTGGGCTGCCATGCCCTCCTCTACGAGATCTTCCCAACCCAGGTCTCCTGCATTGCAGGTGGATTCTTTATCACCTGAGCCACTAGGGAAGCCCATGAATGCTGGAGTGGGTAGCCTATCCCCTCTCTAGGGGATCTTCCTGACCCTGGAATTGAACTGGGGTCTTCTGCATTGCAGCCAGATTCTTTATCAGCTGAGCTAAAGGAAACATTTCTGCAGACTCCACTCCTGGACCAGAGAGCCAGGCTGTGTGCACCACAGAGATGGCAGCGGGGAGCGTGCTCTGCCAGGAGCAGCATCCTTCCGTCTTAGAGGAGTATCTTTGCCCTGTTGCCCAAATCTTCTCCCCACTCTTCTTTCATCTTTGCTGCAATGACTTTGTTTCAGCTTTGTTTTCAACTATCTCTGAGCTTTGCTGTTGAACAGCGAGGCCATCTGGGATGCATTATAATCTCAGCCAGTCTCAGGTAAATATGGGTGAGGAGACTGAAGCAAGTTGGAAAAGCAGTTGGAAGAGTCCATGATGAGCTCAGAATTTTAAAACTCCTTACAATAGCATGGGGGATAAAGGGAAAAAAATGGTCAAGGAAGGCAGAGCAGGCCTCTGTAGATAATTTTACCTTCTGTATGAGTAATCCTATTTATCTTTGATCTGCTCTAGATGGGCAAATAGAAAGGTGCCCAATAAACTAAAGTGTAATGTGAAAGTTACAGTGGTGTCCAACTCTTTGCGATTCCATGGACTTATATAGTCCATGGAATTCTCCAGGCCAGAATACAGCAGTGGGTAGCCATTCCCTTCTCCAGGGGATCTTCCCAACCCAGGGGTTGAACCAAGGTCTCTTGCATTGCAGGCAGATTCTTTACCAGCTGAGCCAACAGGGAAGCCCAAGAATACCATATAAAATCCCAATACTATATAAATCCCAATAAACTAAAGTAGGATGTAATTGTTGAATTTGGAATGAAAAATACAACAAGATTCCTATCCATGTAAAGATTCATACCCTATTGCTTATTTAATACATCTTGGATTTCCAACTCCATGTTAGGTTTGGCTTGTTGAACTTGAAACTGTTGCAGAATTTTTATCCAGCTCTTTAGCTACCATTTATGCAGTATCTTCAACTTATGAGGTGATATGAAATATTAGCAAAAACACTGCTGGGCATCAATAGACCAACTGGGTTTTGATCAAACTGACATTAAGTGGTAGCAACAGAATTAGAACCTACATTCGATTCAAAAGCCCAAATATGTCTAAATAGTTCATTTATGCATTTACTGAACATCCACCAAGTGCTAGTGGAAAATCATTTTACCTTTCTGGATCTTGGTTTCTTTTTTGGTAAAATGTGGGAAATAGACAAAACCTGAATTTTCCAAGTGGTGAATACAGACTACTGGTTATGCTAGAGATGACTGTAATTCATGCACAGGGACTTGGTGTTAAATAACACTGAACAACCTGGGGTAAGAGTTATTTCCCTCTAATTTCTTTTTTAATCTTCCTGTTTATTCAAGGAGAAAAGTCTCAGTTTGACACTACAATGTCTTTAATATCCCCAAACAATTTCAACTATGCAGCACAAGAAAAACCTGGCTATCAGTTTCAAAGGATTTTGGCCATATCTGGCTAGGATTTAATAACATTACTTTGCTTTGTCTGTATTTTTTATGGTTCACTTCAATTTATGGAAAGTGTACTGGTTTTCCATTTCAAATAGTGATGTAAAAGTTCCTTTTATAATAAATGCATTTAATATTAAAGAGTTGATTTAAACGATGTATTACATAATTGTAAAAGTGATGGATGGATCGGCTGAAATGAAGGTGGTGTGTTACTGGCTAGAATTTGCGATGTTTGAGATGAATTAGAAAATCTCTAAGGTCTGCCTACCCTCACTTGTTACAATGTTCTAAGATTCATTTGCAAAACTGAAGCTTTAGAAGGCATTGGATGTTACTGATTCTACTCCACTCTCACCATGGCTGAGCACCTGACAGAGGGCACTTGTAGCAAGTTCAGATCACTCCGAGGGCTTAGGGAAGAGCATCTTGGACAGAGGAGCTTTGAGAGGGCTTCTCTGGGATTGAGTGGCCAGGGAGAAGTGTGACCTATGTAAAAAAATGGCATATCTTCTTTTTTTCAAATGCGCAACAGACAAGGTTTTGGAACCAGACAACTCTGCGTTTATCAGCTGTATGGTTTTTGAGTAAGTTATTTAATGTCTCAGTTTCAATTTTCTCGTTTGTAAAATCGAGAAAAATACCCACAATGTTGTTATAAGGATTAAATAAGATAAGGTGAGCAAATCAAGTAATAAATGGTAGCTATTATTTGTATTCATATGAGGACCAAAATGAGCTTTTGAAAATATATGCTATTCATGATTCTAATATCAGAAGGACAAGGAATTGGGTATCTGGCTTCACACCTTCATTAAAATGTACTCATCAACTTTACTGCTGGAAACCAGCATCTCTTCCTACCTCCCCAACCTCAGTGAATTTCTGTTTAACCAGCAATTGACGACAGAAACCTGGGATCATTCTAAATTGCTTCCCTTTTCTCCTTTTTCACTCGAGGATCAAAATGTAATCATAGCACTGCCATGGATAGCTAAAAACAGCCCAGTGTATTAACTGAACATTTTTATCATGTAAATATAGATACTAAACTTGTTTTTTGCAGCCTATCCGTAAATCAGTGATGAAGAAGTTATTTTTCAGATCTCAAAATTCCATGTAATATTTATAGCCTCTGAATATATTTAAAGCTAAGCATACCAAGGATAAGAAAAAGTTCCATAAGGGGAGAAATAAATATGCTAAGTGTGTGCAGTATATCTGTCCTACGAGGCCCAAGCATGCTTCATGCAGTGCTGAGAGTTTGTGAGTGAGAGCTAAGCTGCGTTTCCCTGGTTGTTCTTTTTAACTATAAAGGAAGGTGATGAATTATAAATGTACCCCAGCCACCCAAGTCTGACGGTTTTAATTTTCATTTTAACAATCTGTACAACACCAAATGCATGAAGCTCAGCTGGAATACGACAAGGCAGCAGAGGCTATTCGGGAGGTGAGACAGAGAAGGTGAGTCTGACCTTGCTCTTGCCGGTGGCCTCTGCTAGGGCGGCCAGTGTGCTCAGTGCCTCACGCTCTGCTGTCGCTCTGCTCCAAGATGACTGTGCATCTGCTGCTTTGTCCCCAGGCTTACCATGCCGATGACTGCCCCGGGAGTCAATTGAGTCTTGTTGCTGCTGCTGCTGCTAAGTCGCTCAGTCGTGTCCGACTCTGTGCGACCCCATAGACGGCAGCCCACAAGGCTCCTCCGTCCATGGGATTCTCCAGGCAAGAACACTGGAGTGGGGAGCCATTGCCTTCTCCGCAATTGATTCTTAGATCCTCATATAATCTGAGTAAAATGAATGCTTCCCTGCTTCACTTTTCATCCCACTTTTCCCCTTCATTGTCTACATCTGGTTGTCAGTAATACACATGGTATCTCTTGGTTTCCATATTGTCCCTTCTTTTTCTCTCTTGCAAATGAGACCCCTATCCTTTATTGTTCTTGCACTGCTTTTCTTTTTCCAGCATTCTTATTTATTTGACTCAGAACATCATTGCCTAGTTATTTCAAATGTGACCATCTCCCCACTTTGTATGGAATCCGCTGAAGAGGACGTGGGAAACATCATTTTATAGACACTGTACAATTATGATTAGGGTTTATAAAGGCCCAAACAGGCCTAGTTCAAACAGGAACTGTAGTTTGGGTTTGGCAAACCAAAGAATTAGTAAAATGAAATAATATCAGAGAATAAATGCCATCAATCTTCTTTCTTTCTTTTTCATTAAAAACTAATTCCACAAGGAAACTCTGAATGTGGTCATGCGGCAGGCACCTCTGTTCTGGGAGATGAGAAAGGCAGGCAGGAAGGAGGCGGTGGTGACTGTGAAAGTAGGTGGGGAAAATGCAAAACTTGTGAGCCAAACTGAATTTAAATATGGCAATTTTTGGAAACATGACTGTCAAGATGAATAATTATATCACCAATAAGTATGATAAATCATTTTTGCCTTATAGGTAAAATCACAGACTAGTAAATGCCATTATAGGAAAGTGTTCAGTATAATAAAACTATTTCGAAGTCTCAGAAGAAGGGCTAACATAACCATATTTAGTTGATCTAGTCTTATAAACTCTATGCAAGGAATAATCCCATGTCAGGCTTTCCTAGAAGTCTGTCTATCTATGGGGGGTAAGAGGGGGTGGGACAAGTGCTCCATTGAAGGGAATCACTGCCTTTGGGCTGGTTTTTGGTAAGAGTTATTCTTCCACCTCACTCATCATTTCCTATTTCATTATCACAGATTCCTCACCTAATTATATTCACAGAGAAAATGTTTCAGGCTTTTTGAAGTAGGTGAGATACAAGATGGTGACCACAGGGAGCAGTGAAGTGACTTAAATGGTGTAGGTAACAGCATGTGGGATTACTAAGCTCCCTCTTCTCCCTTAACTAATCCAAAGCACTTGTCACTCATTACTCCTGCCTTATCATCACCAACCTTCCAACAAGGAGCTAATAGGAATTGCTTTCTACTAGCTCTGTGGCTTTGGATAAGTTACTTAACTAGTCTATGCCTTAGTTTCCTTATCTCTAACATTGGATTAATAACAGTTCCGCCTTCAGGCAACTGTTGTAAAAGTTAAATGAGTTAATATCCATAAAGAGCATAGAACAATACCCAGCACATCATCAGCAGTACATAAATGTCTGATGAAAAAATAGTGATTATCATTGTTAACAACACCCATGTTGTATTCAGTGAGCGATCACTGTACAATCATTGCTCCATTCTTCTTTGAGATTTGTGTTTCTCTGAGGCACTCTGCTTACGAACGTGGCAGAATAAGGAGTGATTAGGTACATAGTTTTGTTGCTATTTCAATACTAGTGTTTGGCAGGCAATGCAAACTCACTTGAGGCCTTCCCAGTGGCAGTATGCTCAGGACCTCCACTCTGTACCTGAACTGACTGGCAGGTAACTTCTCCTGACAAGACATATGATTTGAGTATCAGGAAAACTGCTGTTCTCTATTTTTAGGCTGAAAGACTTTCATTCTGATTTGGACTATACCAAGGCAAGCATGCTGTGTTCCCAAACATTGGCAGCATGCAATTGGATAACCTAAGACCAATACATTTAACTAAGTGATTACATTATTAGCTGAATTCCCCACCAGTCATTGTTCACAGATTGAAATTTCACAAAATCAAAGACTGATGAAGGCTTTTGATTACATAACAGAGAAAAATCTGTTTCGGTCTTTGGACTATCTTTGATAAAATGCAGGATGGTCTAATTTAAGGAGTTAAAATTAAATTCTCCAAAGATTCCTGCAGTCTAACCAAACATGACCATTTAATGAGAGAAATCCTTACACAGAGATAGCTTTTATACCATTATGTCTATAGGACAAAAGCAGAGAAACAGAAATTAACTGTGCCCAGAAAATTCACAGATCATTTTAAACATGTTCTCACCTCTGCTAGATGAAAAATGCAAAGTCTTTGGTATAAGGTAGATCTGGGCACTAAGTTCTGATACTTACTACTATGTGATCTGAACCATGTTTCAGTTTCCTCATCTGTAAAGTGTTAAGTTGACATTTACTTAAAGATGTTTGGCTAGACTTAAATAAGCCAACTTTGGTAGATCCTATGAGAGTGCCTGTCATATAAGAGCTATTCTGTAAATGTTTGTATCTCCCTGGCTCATTGCTCTGCTATTAGTTAGGGTCTGAATAGCAGGAGCCATTAGCAGGTGAAGGCATACCTGTGCCCTTAGAGACTGAGCCCCTCAAACATGCTCAACTGATGCTCTTGGAGATTATTCTCACTCTCCCACTTCTTTTCCACCCCAGCTCCTCTATGCCTTGTTGGTTTTTGTTTCTGATTGGACCCTCACTTTTTAGTATTCCTCATGATTTAGCCTGATGTTGAAACCGAAACTCCAATACTTTGGCCACCTCATTTTGACTCGTTGGAAAAGACTCTGATGGTGGGAAGGATTGGGGTCAGGAGGAGAAGGGGATGACAGAGGATGAGATGGCTGGATGGCATCACCGACTCGATGGACATGGGTTTGGGTGGACTCCAGGAGTTGGTGATGGACAGGTGTGCTGTGATTCGTGGGGTCGCAGAGTCGGACATGACTGAGCGACTGAACTGATGGTTTAGCCTGAGACTCTTGGCTTTGAACCTGACCTCATATTTTTTCTACAGATTTTGTTTTGGGTTTTTGTCCATGTTTCTTCAAGTTCCAGATTCAAGGTGTGGCTTTGAACGTCTATGTTGGTCCCAATAGCACAAGCCAGTCCTTTCTCACACATGGCTGAGAGATTGCCTCACCAGAGCAAAACAAAACAACACCTTGTATAGATTTTCATTATCTTTTCAGAAACAGAGTTTCTTTATTACAGAAAATCTCTTCTCAAAACCTCTTAGTGTGCTTCCAGTTTCATCTCAAGTGTCATCTCTAATGGTTCCAGCAGTAAGCCTGGACTCTCTGGGTCCTGGTTTAAGGCAGAAGCTGGGCAGGATGGACCAGGAAAGTGAATCTGGCAGGGTGAGGGGCACCGAAGCAAACACATATAGCAGATGCAGAAGTAGGAGTTCAGTCTTGGCTATCTGGGGAATTGCTTATGAGAGAGCACATGTGTTGGGTGTACCATGGCAAGGCCCTGCCATGGAAGGAAAGGGGTTATCTGCCACCAATTCATGGTCTTCTGCTCTGGGCTGACTATATGTGACTATAGAGTTGTATCCACCACAGCTGAATTTAACACATTTGTGGAAAGTGACTTTAAAAGAGTTGTTACCATTGTGCCTCAATGCCTCTAAACCAACAGGCAGCTGAAAGGCAGATACATCTTCCTCAGGTTGCACTGAAGTGAATTGCTATTGGAGATGGGCTAACAAAATGGTTCCGAAGCCTCATCATTTTTAACAGACAAAATTAGTCTGATCTGGAAATATGATTGGCTTCGGCATTTCCATTAATATTGACCAAAATAACCTGATCCAGTTGCTTCTGTTTCTGCATATGACTCTTCTCTTTAAATGATAGTTCTGTAGAAGCCATCTACGGTAGCCTTGTTCTGATGATTGATTACAAAGACAGCAAAGTAGGATGTTTGAGAGAATCATCTGTGATTGCCATTAAAGGGAAATGGAGTTTTAAAACAAAGCAACAAAGTAATTTGCTTTGTTCTTACGGCAGAGACTAGTCTAACCTGATTAAATTTTGAGAGACTCATATTGCTAGGAAAGCAGAAGTGTGGCTCATAAAAGCATGTGATCATCCAGTCTCAAATTAGGCCCCAAAGAAGGTATTCTTTCTATCTCACCTTGGATATGACTAAGGAGAATACTGGACAAGGAAGAACCTCCCAGAGGCCCTACCCAGGGGGACAAGTCCACAGGTAGGGTAGGGAGTCCCAGAAATTCCTGATCATCAGAATTTTGGCACTGGAATGGGTTTCCTTTGATTTCCTTTCTAAAGGAATGCTTTTATTGTAGTTGTCTTATTCCTCCACCAACATTATGTATTGAGGGAAGATGGGTAGAGCCAGACAAATTGACTGTTTATAGGTGACAAAATGTAAACCATTTCACATTGGGAGCCATCTCTGCTCCTGATGGGAAAGGTGGTACATGACTATGTGCTGGATGCAAAGACTGAGTGGGACTTAAAAATCTCCTGGGCATCTGGCCACCCAGAGGCACACTCTTAGATGGGGACCACCACAAACTATGTGTCCTGCCTTCCTTGCCACTGGATGTGGTCATATGACAGAACTCTCACTAATAGAATATGAGCTAAGTGTTGTGCGCTACTTCCATATCATTTATTTAAAAGAAAATTGATTGCCCTTCATGTCTGCTCTTCCATTGACAGGAGCACTGGCAGCTTCAACCATGATGAAGATGATGAAAAACAACATGGAAGGAACCTGGGTCTTGAAATAATCTAATGGAGCAGAGCCACCCTTTCAACCTGAACTGCTCACTCCAAATAGTCAGGGCAATGAGAAATGAACTTCTATTATATGTAAGCTTCTGTTGTTTGGGATCTCTTTGGTATACTAGATATATCCTCCTTTATCCCAATGCATGAAATCATGATTTCAGAATGATTCAACATACTTTATAAAAGAACAAATATAAGCATCATCTCTAGAATTATTTGAAATTTCAGTTCCAAAGATCACAAAGTCATTTTTCTAGACACTATAAACTCTTCGGTCAGCAGAAATTTTGAATCTGGGGTATATCACACCCTCTGAAATTACATGTAAAAAAGTACAATACACACATAAAAGTTTTCATTTTTATCAGCTACTCAAAGGTAGTCTTGAATGAATTAAAATACTCTTATACCTAGTCAGGAAGATCCCCTGGAGAAGGAAATGGCAAACCACTCCAGTGTTATTGCTTGGAAAATCCCATGGACTGAGGAGCCTGGTGGGCTATAGTCTATGTGGTCTCAAAGAGTCAGACATGACTTAATGACTAAAAAATAAGAACAAAAAATCTTAGTAATTCTGGTCTGCATCATTCAGTATCAAGAAAAAACACTTACAGAGTTGCCCTATGCTGGTGAGATGAACATGTTAGCTAAATGACAAATGACCATTTTTGCCAAGAGGATGCTCTGGTACTCTTGGCTTAGTGTTTAGACATGAGAATTTGTATTCAATAGGGGTAAGGAATGGCTAATTATGTTTTTCTTGGCTGCCATGAAGTATTCTTGTTGAAAACTAGTCCTTTGCTCATTATTTCCACCTGAATAGAATTAATTTAACAACACTTCCAATCTGTTGAACTGTTTTGGATGTCCTGTGGAGACTGTTATCACATGCACACATATCTAGATGTCACACAGCCTATGTCCACACAACCATAAACACAAAACACCACCAAGCACCATCAGGCTCCAGTCTGACATAGTGTGAAATGATGGTTGTTCAGTGTTTGCCTCTTAAAAGTTTTTTAAGATGGGAAATCTCATAAACATAGACAGACCTGGCTGTCCTTTTGACTAAGTACATCAAGATAAGTATTTATTTCATATATAGGAAAATACACAAGTGCCCTTTACAGAGCAGAGAATGTAGCAAGCTATTGCGATTAGACATTAATATGGAGGTCTGGAGGGGAAAGCCCTACTTCATTTTCATTCTTCAGAGATTTTGTGAAGAATAGGAGGGTTCATAAATTATTTGGGTATGGTGGGAGAAGGTGAGGGGGACTTGATTCTGTAATTCACAATTGGTATTTTTAAAAAGGCTTAGATAAGGAGGTAATACCTGACTGTAGGAGATATACTCAGTAGTTACAATAAAATCCTACAAGAAAGCATTGTTATTGATGGTCATATTTATTTATTCATTATAAGCATCAAGAAAAAACTCAGAAAGGACAGTCACAGTGTTTTCTGTGAGTAACACTGGAAAACTTGAGTTTTGGACATTTTCAAAACTCAAAGTACTTTGCTTATTCTTAAAAGTGGGAATTCTAGTATAATGAGGAAGATAAACATCCTTAATAACTTTTAATCTCATATATTTTACTGCTGGTGTAAACCATGGGTAAAAACCAGAAAACAACTACTCCCTTGCTCCTGTAAACTTTAAATGATCATTTTTCAAGTCATTAAAGTGAAGGCTAAGTTTGATTGAATCAAACACGTAAAAGGCTGCCGATGAGGTATGGGCTTATAAACTCACCATACAGAGTCAGGATTTGGGGGTTTTGTTTATTCTGGGCAGCATGATTTGACCCACAGAATGGCTATCTGAAACCACCTAATAATCTTTTCTATAATGGGGTTCCGCTGTATTGGCTTGAAGATCAAATGTCACTTTTCCTTGATCTTTGTTGCTCAGGTGTTCTCATTATGCGGAACAGAATTCAGCAGGTGTTCAATTGTTTATTCAGTAAAAGGGAAGGTGAGCTGGGATTAAACTGTTATGACATAGCGTTGTTTTAGCCCTGATGAGTCTCACTGAGTTTGGGATAATCGTGTTGCTGCCATAGCAATTTTGCTAAATACAATAGGACACGGAAAAGCGTGGCTCGGAGACTAATGGACTGCAGCTACCATCTGTGGGATTGAAACTAAATGCCTCTAAAAGGAATACCCATAAATGTGACTAGCCATCTTGTTGATTAGCTTTCTGGTGGACAGGGTTCCAGTTGCCTAAATGAACCAGCACAAGCTCTCTCTAGAAGCCAATAAGCAGACGAATAACTGTTTGCTTTCAAACAAGCATTTGCCCAATAAATTCCAATATACTCAAAGCCCCTCTGAAAGAAGACACTTACAATCAAATTATATAAAATGTAGAAAATTATATCAACACTTTGCAAACTGTAAATTAAAGTAGGAAAACATAAGTTCTTGTGCCAGTATTTATAAGGTCGTTCTTTTCCAACTCAACAATGTTCCGCTCTCCTCTTCTCTCCTATTCTCTCCTATTCTGTGCCTGAGTTAATTGTAAATTGGCAAATTCCCATTTATGCCCCTTGATTTATTCAAAAGATAATTTTAGTCTTAATTGTCAATATTAGCACGCATTTTTCTTCTATTTTTAAAGAAAAAGAATCCATCTTTGCAAGTTCACAATTGTGTGTCTCTCAATGTACTCACGTATGCACAGCACACACCACTTTTAGGCTTCATTAACTATTATTAACACACCTATATTCTAAATGTCTTTACTTCTGACTCCAGAATTTTAAAGTTTTTTAGGACATAATTCACTAAAATTCAGTTGGAGATGAGATTTTAGATAATTAAAAATAATTCTGTAACTGTATGAGCTAAGCAAGAATTGGTTTTTATAAAGAATTTGAAACTCCCAAACAACTCTACAGATTCGCTTTTCTCATTTTCTCAGAATTTCATCTTGCAGGGTAAGAAAATCCAGAGGCTACCATGGATTTTGCTAAGAGCTTGTCAGATGAAGAGGTGAGCTCTGGTTCAGTTCTCTGCCTCTTTTTCCTTTGGCCTAATCTCCCAGACTCAGGCACCAGTCAGAGCCCACCTCAGCTGGAAGGGATGCAGGGTTACAGGATTGGCACCATGTAACTTTTGCTACCTTGTCTTGATTTATTGGATCTCAGTTTTGTTAACTGAATTTGCCTTAATACCTGGTTAATAATTTCCACACTCTTAGTTTGCCCATGTTAGTCCTAGTCTCCTCCAACTCCTCTGGTCCCTCTTGACTCTACAAAGAGTTGAAGTCTTCATCCCAGAGAATGGTTGAAGCCCTACACATGTGCTTGAATATCCCCAGTCTCTCTGTTTAACTCGTCCATCAAAACATCCCTGGATTGCCCCATGTCTGTGTTAGTGGTAATATGATTGCTGCCATTCAGAGAGTAGCCTCTGTTGTTTAGTCTAGACTTCCGCAGAGAACTTACAGCTGATATGTAGCCTCTTGTATGTCCTGTGCTGGTGGGGTGTGAGAGCGCTGACACTGAGTCTGCTCTGCCTCAGCATAGCTAACAGAATCCTGCTCAACAATCCCCTATTAAGTGACAAGAGGTTGGAATAGTTACATAATCTATTGGAATTCTGTTATACCTCCTAATTTTCCAAATGTTGTCTCTATAACTTCATTTATATTCTCTTCCTTCTGGTCACTCTTTAAGGGCAGGGATTGCCTGATGCCCCCTTTCATCTTCATGTTTTCAAAGAGGCAGATCCCCATCACACCATATTGACAGAGAGATAAGCTTTGGTCCTGAACTAACATATTTTGTGTTACCTCATTCTAGAAAACTCTTCTGAACTCAGAAGTGGCAGTATGGTAAATATAAGGAATCTTCATCCCCGTTTCTTCTATTTTAAGTTCCTGGTATTATCTTTCTGCCTTCCTTCTTCTCCTATTAGATCAAGGACTAACCTGGAATCAGCCACAATCGCTTTATTAATAGCTACTACCTCATATAACAATTCTGCAGGCTGGGAAAGATCAGGCCCATTTTGTAGATGAAAAATCCATGACTCAGAAAGGTCAAGATTATTTTACCTTCAGATTTTTGCTGTACAGATCCCTTCAGGTGGGCAAGAGCGAGCCGGAAGGAATTACCTAGGAGACTCAAGTGGATTGAATGCACATGGGGTCAGCAGGGGGTTCAGTGGGGAGCATAGAGGATGACAGTGGGTTTTATTTCCTAGGTCAAGCAAGTGGGCAGAAGCAGAAGAAAATTCAGCTGCTGGAGACATGGTTCCTGGACTTTAGGGTATTAATAAATGGCAGTGGGTGAGGGAGCAGAGATGGAAAAATATGCAAGTCGGGAGACATATGCTATGTCGGGAGTGGTTCATCTCATGGAGAGCTCTGATCTTTTGCAGTGAGACCAGAGAAATCTGTGATCTTTTATTGTAGCCTGCCCTGGGGAATGAGAGGGGAGTGGCAGCTTGCTTATTTTCTGATCCTGTTCTCCTTAGTTTCAAGACAAATCATCCAACTGAATCTATTTATAACAGAAAGGAAACCTAAAAGAGGAGTAAACTCATAAAACTTGGGTTGGACATCATTAAAGCAATATTAACTCTAAATGTGATTTGCTTATTAGATTTGAATAAAGTCCATACATGGTCTATAGGACCCTATGACATCAAACCACCTGCCCTATTTCCTTGCTCGTCTGATTCAGTAGCTCCCTAGCCATTCTCCATTCCCCTTACCTATTCATTTTGGTCACCTGGGCTCCTGGCCTGGAAGAAGGCAGGGGTAGGAACACACAAACACTCGGCGAGTTCCTGACTCTGGGCTTGCTGGTCAGGCTTCCTCTTCCTGAGATGCAGTGCATCTTGGGGTTTGCTCGCTGTGGTTTCTATCAAACTTTAACTCATCTCAAGTGTCTTCGCTGACTCTTCCATGACATGTCTTCCCTGACAATCCCTCTCCTCCCATTCCCTTGGCACTCCCTTTCTACTTGACTTTGCCTTCTCTTTCACAACTCTTCTTGTTATACATGTGTTTACTGCCTACCTTCTTCATCCTCCACTCCCACTTAGAATGTTAGCTCCAGGAAGGCAGGCCATCTGCCATCTGCCATCTGGTTTGTGTGCTGCCTTTGACCCAGCATATAGGAGAGCCCTATATACATAAGTAGTAGGTGCTCAAGAAGTATTTGTTAGGATTTTCCTGGTGGTCCAGTGGCTGATTGTGCTCCCAATGCAGAGGGCCCAGGTTCAATCCCTGGTCAGGGAACTAGATTCCATATATTGCAACTAAGAACTGGAGCAGCCAAATAACTAATAAAAATAAAATAAACTTTTTTTAAAAAAGAAGCATTTGTTGAACAACTTTATGCTAATTATTTTGTGGAATAATATCTCATGCTTTAACGTGAATGTGTTTGACTCAATTATATATCTTGTTTGATTATGGTACTAAATTTTAATATATCTCTTTATCTCAATAAAATATCTCCCTTCTTCCTCTATTTTAAGTGGTCTACAGAGAAAATATAAAATATAAACAGACATATAGAATAAAGGAAAAGAAAGAATATTGAAAGAAAGGAGAAAAAAAGAAAAGTGAAGCCTGTGTTAGAACAAACACACTATTAGTTTTCTGTTCTCCATTCATAACTTGGATAGAAAGCAAAAAGCCAAAAAAACTAAAACCAAAAACTAACAAAGCAAGCACACCACTCTTTTATTTTCATTATGTCATTGTGGAAAAACCTGGGATTGAACCCAGGTCTTGTTATTTATTAGTTGTGTACTTGGACAAATTACTTAATTTCTCAGGTGCTGAATTTTCCTTTCAGTAAAGTGAATACAATTGGAGTGTCAACCTCAGGACTCTGCTGGAGATAAAGTGAGAACAGAATGCCCCATGCCCAGAGCAGGGGTGCTCACTCAGGAGGTGGAAGATGAGGGTAAGGGGTACCCTGCGTAGCCCTGCCACAGACCAATTGCTCCATGGAGCAACCAGATCCTCAGCTCTGCTCTCGAGCACTGAAGCAACTGTGGGAACATGCCCTGTCCGTGAAAGGAGCCATACCATCATCCTAAGTGACTTTACCTATTTTTAAAAGGAAAAAGTCCCCAAACATGATCCTTTTCAAATCTCTTTTAAACACAAATCTCACGCATTAAACTGGGCTTGCACCTGGTGCAAAACGTGAGGATAAACACACCCCACATTTATAGATGACTTGGAAGCAGTGCTTTCACATAGCCTTCCTACACACTCCAAAACTAAATTGCTATGCTTAACTTGGTTCCCCAACAGGAGCTGCTGGTGGAAATATAAAAGTGGTCTGAGTGGATGATACTGTAAATGACAGCCACCAGGAAAAAAAATCCTGAAGAAAATTAATTTTCAACAGAGGTACAGGGCAGGGGAAACAGAACTTGTTTCTCTGGCTTACAATTTATAACAAGTGTCCTCTTGACTCACAATAATGAATCACTGACTTTTCCTCCAAGGAGCTTATTCTCTCTCTGAGATTGACTCTGCATATATGTAAATGAAAGGACATGGATCACAGCTCTGTCATTACGAAGGAGTTTGCATAACTCAATGAAGCTATGAGCCATGCTGTGCACAAGATGGGTCATAGTAGAGAGTTCTGACAAAACGTAGTTCCACTGGAGGAGCGAATGGCAAGTGACTCCAGTATTCTTGCCACGAGAACTCCATGAACAGAATGAAAAGGCAGAAAGATATGACACTGAAGGATGAGTGTCAGTAGGTGTCCAATATGCTCCTGGGGAAGAGTGGAGGACAATTACTCCAAAAAGAATGAAGCTACTACGCCAAAGCGGAAACCGCACTCGGTTGTGGATGTGTCTTGTGGTGAAAGTAAAGTTCAAGGCTAAAAAGAATAATACTGCATAGAAACCTGGAATGTTAGGTCCATGAATCATGGTAAATTGGACATGGTCAAGCAGGAGATGGCAAGAGTGAACACTGACATCTTAGGAAGTAGTGAACTAAAATGGACGGGAATGGGTGAATTTAATTCAGATGACCATTGTATCTACTGTGGGCAAGAATCCCTTAGAAGAAATGGAGTAGTCCGCCTGGTCAAAAACAGAGTTGAAATGCAGTCCTTGAGTGCAATCTCAAAAACAACCAAATGATCTCTGTTTGTTTCCAAGGCAAACCATTCAACATCACAGCCATCCAGGTCTATGCCCCAACCACTGATGCTGTAGAAGCTGAAGTTGAATGGTTCTATGAAGACCTACAAGACTTCTAGGACTAACATCCCCAAAAGATGTCCTTTTCATCACAAGTGATTGGGATGGAAAAGTAGGAAGTCAAGAGATACCTGGAGCAACAGGAAAGTTTGGCCTTGGAGTACAAAAGGAAGCAGGGCAAAGGCTAACAGAGTTTTGTCAAGAGAACACAGTGACAACACACTGTTCACAGCAAACACCCTTTTCCAAAAACACAAGAGACAACTTTATACATGGACGTCACCAAATGGTCAACACCAAAATCAGACTGATTTTATTCTCTGCAACCAAAGATGGAGAAGCTCTATATAGTCAGCAAAAACAATACCTGAAGCTGACTGTGGCTCAGATCATCAGTTCCTTATTGAAAAATTCAGGCATAAATTGAAGAAAGTAGGGAGAATCACTAGACCATTCAGGTATGACCTAAATCAAATCCCTTATAATTATACACTGGAGGTGATAAATAGATTCAAGAGATTGGATCTGGTAGACAGACAGCCTGAAGAACTATGGACAGAGGTTTGCAACACCATATAGGAGCCAGTGACCAAAACCACTCCAAAGAAAAAGAAATGAAAGAAGGCAAATGTGGTTGTCTGAGGAGGCTTTACACATAGCTGAGGAAAGAAAAATGAAAAGCAAGGGGGAAAGGGAAAAATATACCTATCGGAGTGCAGACTTTCAGAGAACAGAAAGAAGGAAAGAAGACCTTATTAAGTGAACAGTGCAAAGAAGTAGAGGAAAATAATAGAATGGGAAAGACTAGAGATTTAAGAAAAATGGCGATAGCAAGGGAATATTTTATGCAAGTATGGGCAGAATAGAGGGAAGAAATGGTAAGAATCTAACAGGAGCAGAAGACATTAAAAACACGTGGCAAGTATACACAGAAGAACTATACAAAAAATGTCTTAATGACCCGGATAACCATGACGGTGTGGTCACTCAGCTAGAGCCAGACATCCTGGAGTGCCAAGTCAAGTGGGCCTTAGAAAGCTTCACTATGAACAAAGCTAGTGGAGGTGATGGAATTCCAGCTGAAGCTATTTCAAATCCTAAAAGATGATGCTGTGAAAGTGCTGCACTCAATATGCCAGCAAATTTGGAAACCTCAGCAGAAGGACAGTACTGAAGAATGTACAAACTATTGTATAATCATGCTCATTTAGCATGCTAGTAAGGTTTCACTCAAAATCCTTCAAGCTAGGCTTCAGCAGTACATGAATCAAGAACTTCCAGATGTCCAAGCCAGCTTTAGAAAAGGCAGAGGAATGGAATATTACTCAGCATTAAGGAAAAATTCATTTGAATCAGTTCTACTCAGATGGACGAAACTGGAGCCCATTATCCAGAGTGAAGTAAGCCAGAAGCAAAAACAACAATACAGTATATTAACGCATATATATGGAATTTAGGAAGACGGTAACGAGAACCCAGCATGCGAGACAGCAAAAGGAACACAGATGTATAGAATAGACTCAGGGCCTCTATGGATGAGGGAAAGGGTGGGATGATATGGGAGAATGGCATTGAAACATGTTAATTATCATATGTCTAAGCAATAGCCGGCCCAGGATTGATGCTTGGGACTGGTGCAACGAGATTTCCTGGGGGGAGGGAGGAGAGAGGGGGGTTCTGGAGGGGGAGCATATGTGAACCCATGGCAATATCATGTCATTGTTTGGCAAAACTAATAAAAAAAATGTTTAATAAAAAAAAAATAAATAAAACTAAAAAAAAAAAAAAAAGAAAAGGCAGAGGAACCAGAGATCAAATTGCCAACATCTATTGGATCATAGAGAAAGCAAAGGAATTCCAGAAAAACATATACTTATGCTTCATTGACTATGTTAAAGGCTTTGATTGTGTGGATAACAAAAAACTGGAAAATTCTGAAAGAGATGGGAATACCAGACCATCTTACTTATCTCGTGAGAAACCGGTATAGAGGTCAAGAAGCAACAGTTAGAACGGGGCATGGAACAATGGACTGGTTCAAAATTGAGAAAGGCATTTGTCAAGGCTTTATACTATCACTCTGCTTATTTAACTTATATTCAGAATACACAATGTGAAATGCTGGGCTGGGATGAATCAGAAGTTGGAATCAATATTGCTGGCAGAAATATCAACAACCTCAGATATGCAGATGATACCATTCTAATGGCAGAAAGCAAAGAGGAACTTAAAGAGCCTCTTGGTGATGGTGAAAGAGGAGAATGAAAAGCTGGCTTAAAAAAACAGCATTCAAAAAACTAAGATCATGATATCCAGTCTCATTACTTCATGAAAAATAGATGAGGAAAAATTGGAAGCAGTGACAGAATTTATTTTCTTGGGCTCCAAAATCACTGCAGACTATGACTGCAGCCATGAAATTAAAAGACACTTGCTCCTTGGAAGAAAAGCTATGACCAACCTAGACAGCATGTAACAAAGCAGAGATATCACTTTGCCAACAAAGATCCATATAGTCAAAGCTATGGTTTTTTCCAGTCATGTACAGATGTGAGAGTTGGACCATAAAGAAGTCTGAGCACCCAAGAATTGATGCTTTTGAATTGTGATGTTGGAGGAGACTCTTGAGAGTTTCTTGGATTGCAAAGGGATCAAACCAGTCAATCCTAAAGAAAATCAACCCCAAATATTCATTGGAAGGACTGATGCTGAAGCTGAAGCTCCAACACTTTGGCCACCTGATGCGAAGCTGACTCATTGGAAAAGACCCTGATTCTGGGAAAAACTGAAGGCAAAATGAGAAGAGGTTGGCAGAGGATGAGATGGTTAAATAGTATCACTGACTCAATAGACATGAATCTGAGCAAACTCCGGGAGACAGTGAAGGACAGGGAAGCCTGGTGTGCTACAGTATATGGGGTCGCAAAGAGTCAGATACGACTTAATGACTGAAGAACAACAACAAAGGACAGGAACCTTCCTTGCTATTGGAATTCCTCTTTGCTGTTTTTCCACCTGCTATCCTTTCCAACATTAACAAAAAGTCTCCAAAACGAAGTTCTCTAAAAGGAATGTTCTCCCTCACCCCATTCCTGTTTCTCCAGAACTCTTAGCTGAGTTCCATCAAGAGGTGAGTTTCTAACAATTCGATTAATATATTTATCTATATTCTTCTAAAGAACATTTTTATGATTCAAAGGTATATGTTACACCAGTTATGAAAACCCATTAAAATAAAAATAAAGCATGATTAAAGTGGTAGGTATTTTGTAGTTATCGTATTTAAGTTTTAAAATATGTATTTAACAGATCTCAGAGTAATTACCTTACTAACTTAGTTAGATAACATGCTATTTAGTCATCACATTTATCTGAAATGCCATTAAATCTTTGTTATGTTTCCATTTATTATTTGTAATTCAACTTGCTCAAAGACAACCTCTTCTTAGCAAAGTTTCCACACATTTTCTTGTCACCAGATCTGGTGGTTACACATCTCAGTATCCAGCTCATTCCACAACTTGGCAGCACCTGCCAGCACTGGCCATTCATTCTCTTCTGAGAGCATTTGATCCCATTGGCCATCACGATAATCACAATCTACATGTTCCTACCACCTCTGTGCCCATTCCCTCTCAGTGTTGTTTGAGGTGACTCTTCCAACTATATCCTAACTATGCCTTTTCCTCAGGGCACTATTTTAGGTCTCTGTCTGCTCTCCCTCAACTCTCTTTAAGCAGCCTGTCCTATGTACACGGCTGTTGCAATCAGCATGTTACTTACATCTTCATCTAAGATTTCTCTCCTGAATACATGTTATTTATTCGACACTTACTGGTCTGCACCTTAGATAACATAGGCACTTCAAGCCAAACAAGCCCCACTGGAATGCATCCATCTTCCACTTCCACCTCCTCTTCCTTCTGTTTTCTTCCTTAATGGACTACTATGACTGCCCATCCCAATGTCTATGCCAGGACTATGGGTGCCATCCTAGATGTGAGCTGCTTTCTATCCATCCTCCTCTCCCTATCTTCACTGTTAACACCTAAATCCAGATTGCTGGTACCTCCACCCTATTTACTGTCCCAACCTCCTCTCTGGTCTTCCTGCTTCCTGTCTTGTTCACACCCAATCCAGTCTTCACTCTGCACCAACAATGGTCTTTCTAATATACAAATCTGATCAAGATACTCACATTTAAAACCATTCAATTGTTGTTGTTCAGTTCTCAGTCGTGTCTGACTCTTTGTGACCCCATGGGCTGCAGCACACCAGTCTTCCCTGTCCTTCGTTATCTTATGGAGATTGTCCAAACTCATGTCCATTGAATCAGTGATGATATCCAACCATCTCATCCTCTGTCATCCCCTCCTCCCCTGCCTTCTATCTTTCCCAGAATCAGGGTCTTTCCCAATAAGTCGGCTCTTGATAGCTCAGTTGGTAAAAAATCCATCTGCAATGCAGGAGACCCTGGTTCGATTCCTGGGTTGGGAAGATCTGCTGGAGAAGGGATAGGCTACCCACTCCAGGATTCTTGGCTTCCCTTGTGGCTGAGCTGGTAAAGAATCCACCTGCAATGCAGGAGACCTGGGTTCAATCCCTGGGTTGGGAAGATCCCCTGGAGAAGGCAAAGGCTACCCACTCCAGTATTTTGGCCTGGAGAATTCCATGGACTGTGTAGTCCATGGGGTCACAAAGAGTCAGATATGACTGAGCGACTTTCACTTTCACTTTCACTTTTGCATCAGGTAGCCAAACTATTGGAGTATGAGTCAGCTTTTTGTATCAGGTGGCCTTAATGGATTGGCTCTTCCTTGCCTTTTTAGCCTCATCTCCTTTCTCTAGACGCATTTCATTTTCTTGTCCCCATAACTAGCCTTCTAGACTTTAGTCTTTCTGAAAAATCTTCCAGTTTGCTCATGTTGTTTCCTCTGCTTGGTATGCTCTAACTCTTATACATTCCTTACCCTTCCCTTAACTGGTTAACTCTTATGCATCTATCAATTGTTAGCTGAGCTGTCACTTCTTCCATGAAGTCTTCCTGGAGTGAAGGGCCCCTTCTGTGGAATTCATAGTGTCTGGACTTCCCCTTCATGCCTAGTCCCACCATATATTCACTATGTAAGGACTTGCAAGCAAATCAGCTCTGTATGCCCAGGGCAGTGTCTGGACTGATTGCAGCGAATTAGTCATGTCTTGCATAGTACATAGCACACAGTAGATACTCAACACACATTTGTGGAAGAAGAATAAAATCTGTCAGGTTCTGATTGACTTTATAGCATATCTGCCTATACACAAAGTATGAACAATGGAATCTTTACTATTTTAGACAGAGGTTGGAAGAATACTCATCTTAAAATTAAAAAGACAACAATAACACCACCTGATATTTATTGGGTATCATGTGCAGGCACTCTGTGAAGTGTTTCACACGTGCTACATTATTTGTTCTTACAGTGATCCATGAGACAAGGTTTATTATTTCTCCACATTGCAGATGCAGAAAATAAGACTAAGGGAGATTAAACATTTGGCCAAATTCAGTTGGCAGAACCAGGATTCTATGAAACCCCCAAAGTCCTCCCCCCTCCAAAACCCAATTCAACAAAATGGATGTGTTCAATAAGTACTGAATACTTGTTTTGTGTAAAATAGCAAAAGAGATGTATATCTATAATCCCTGATTGACTCCAGTGAAAATAACCAGGAATATTGAAGGGAGAGACTGTTTTGCATTTGGCTAGTTATTACCATCAGCCTGGCAAAAAGTATTCTGTGTTACATGAAAAAATATGACTGAGTAAACCAGAAAACTTTCCAGCTCTTCTATAGCATTTAGCGTAATTTCATTATTTAGCATAAAATGTGAATGCTCAGGTTCATTAACAGTCAAATCCAGATGCAAATGCAAATAGAGAAATAAAATGGAAAACCAAATAGCAAACTCTAATGATTTGCCTTTTGTTGAAATTGATGCCAGTGCTCTCCACTGTAAACAAGTACTAAATTACAGAATTCTTGGCCTGAAAGAAATGTAGAAATTATTCGCTCCAATTCTCTCCAATTATTGTTAAGCTTGGGGTCCAAAGGGAAATAGTAAGTGTAAGAGATTACCAGCACTCTGGTTGGCAGTACCTATGAAAGCTGGACCAATACCTATCTTGAGATGCAGGTAGCTATTCAATTTCTAAGACAGTCCCAACAGAAATGCTTTCACTTTTTACCAAGTGATAAATATGTTAATGTTCACACAAGCATTTTTTTTTTTGCAATAATCCTAAACTGTAATCAGTCTAGTGATCAATGTAGGCTGGGTAAATAAAACATGGTAAATGAAGAAATACACCACGTGGCAGTGACAATGAAGTACAACTACATACAATCAAGTGGATGAATCTTGAAAACATTATGTTGAGCAAAAAATGCTGTAATTTTATCATGATTTTATTTATATAAAGTTCAAAAGAGAGCCTAATGTAGTCCAAGATGTCACAAATCAGAAGAACGGTTACTGGAGCCGGGGTGGGAGGTGGTAGATGGAAGGAGACATGGGGTTTGTTGGAATGCTGGTGACTTTTGTCTTTTAGTTTGAGAACTGTTACACAGGCCTGCTCACTTTGCGACCAAGCATTGAGCTGTATACTTATTAGTGTGCATTTTTCCTGTATGTATGCCATACTTCAATAAAATTTCACTCCTTGAAATAATGAAACTTTAGCACTCTCATTATCAGACTGTACGTTATCAAGAAATTCTCTGGCACACTCAGAAAAATTTATGGAATGTTATAAATCTTAATTCTTCTAAAACTAACATTTGTTTCAGTCTATCAGCAAAAATAAATACCTCAATATTGAAAAGTTTGCTAAAGAAACAAATGTGTTTGATGAGAAACAAAAAATACTATTTCCTTTTGCAAGCATTTGTGGGACTGGAGGTAGCAAATGTAAAGCTTCCAAAGTGTAACCAAATTTGTTTATAAGCTCAGTTTACTCAAGACTCAGAATTTGTGGAGTTGTATTTTTTAAACTGTAGGAATAAAAATAATTGTAACAGAAATAAAGAATCCATTTCTCAAATGTTGCTCTGGTTCTGTCCCAGCCAAACATAGTTTATAATGCCGGGCATGTAATAAGTATCCCCAAATATTTGCTATATGAATAAAAGTAGAGTACAGTGAGTGCTTTTTAGAATACATCTAATCAATCTTTGTCATAAAGAGGCAAAATGAGTATTTTTTAATACCTGGTAAAAAGAAAATAACCTGGTAAAAAGAAAATAATTTTAGTAGACAATAATAGAAAAGAATGACTGAAAAAAATCTCTATTAAAGTACTAATTAATATTATTTACAAAGTACCTGTAAATGATTTATGAAACTACAAATTATTTAGGATAAAGACGCTTTCTTGCTAAAGAAAAACTTGTAACTTTTTAGAACCTTAGAAAAACAAAGAAAAAAATCCATCTCCCCATCCACTACATTTAGAGAAAAAAGTGACACAGCAGTATTACTCTCCCTGAGAGTAATCATACATTAAACTGGTGTCAAGAAAACCTTAGAAAATATTAGCTTTCAGGGAAAAACGCTTACAATTTATATTTTCTACTTATAAGTAATATATTCTTACTATGGCTCTAAAATTTGTCTAAACCACCATTAACATTTTAAAAGAAAGTTCTCCACTCCTTACCTAACAGAAATAAATATTGCCTGACAACAGCATTAGGGAACATAAACATAAAATTACCTGTTATTAAAAACTGAACACATTTTTCTCAAAGAAATATATTACTCAGCTGTAAAATAGTATGTTTGCCATTCACACTAATGTTTCACCATTATGGTTCAATCTTCTAAAAAGCTGACATGGAAAATAATGGCGTAATAAACTAATTCATCATAACGTGCAAAAGAAACCACTGGAATAAATTGTAATAACCTTTCAAAAACTAGCAGCTTTTAAAAGTATTAATTTCTACTCCAGATGATTGGAAAGGACACCTGGGTGGGTAGGCAGTATTTTTTATGGGATTGCTCTGTCAGGAGCTCAGATTGTCTCTGGACTCAGCAATGATCATTTAGCACTAAATGGCAGTGAATCTTGCCAATAGGTCTTCCTAGATGGTGTTTGTCATAAATTACCAGACTCAACTCCCCTCAAGGTCAGCCGTATGAGAGGGCAAGTATCAAACGGCCTTCGCCAGGACCCAGCATGGTCCTCGGGTTTCTCGTAAACGGACAATAGTTGTGTTGGCTGCCATAAAATCAACTTAATGGACTGACCACATAAATTACCGTCAAACTTTGACAACATCCGTCTCTAGAAAACAACTGGAGGATGCTTTTAGAAGAAAGCTGAGGAAAATGGATAACAATATGTTTTGCTCTATACTAGATCATAAATATTCTTAACAATGCTGAGTGGGGAATGACTTAATATTAGAAGCCACAATATGTTTTACTTGATGCACTAACAAGAGTATCTAAGTAATATTAAAATGACACTTGCTTTTTGAAGTAATTGATGTATATAATGCAACAGAGAGTGAGTGAGTGTGTGTATATGTGTGTGTTCATTCTAGGGAAGAAGGTTGCATTTGCCTGGCACTGGGTATTTTTATCAAAGCTAAACAACTGAAAAGAATATTGATTTCTTTCTAGTTTCACTTTACCTACATAGTCCACTTTCCATAGGAAAGACAGACTTTTCTGTTCTCACATCACCTTGGAGGAATCATTTGAACTTACTTTCTCTACGGCTTGATTTTTTCCATTTGTACAGTAAAATCATTATTATAACAAGGTACTATAGACAATCAACTCACTGTTTTAGAAGTCACTTTGGTAGAAATTAGCTAAACTAATAAACTGGAACTTTGGAGATAAATTAAATATCATTGTTTTGCTTAATTTTCTTTTGTCACCTAATTTTTACCTCCATTCTGTAACTCTGGCTATTATTATTATTTGATGATGATGATGCATAGTTAGACCTATGCTCTCAGGCACTTTTACAATTTTATTTACTATCTCTTAGAAAGCAGACTTCACTGTAGATTTTGCTCAAAGAAATGCTACACTGAGTAACAGTAATATCTTCCTTGAATTCAATGACATCTTAGATCATGAATATTGTATGTAATATACAATGAATTTTATGCACTTACTAAAAGTTCCCAAACAGAATTTTAAGTTAATCTTGTGCCTTTGTCTCCCATATCTAGTCATCTCCTTTTATATTGTTATTTTTTGCATGATCTCCTCCATTTATTTCTCTCCTTCTAGCCCCACTGTCGTCCTGTCCAGAACCTCATCACCTTAGACCTGAATTATTGTAGTAGTTTCTTCTCTCTTGTTCTCTTTTCACCAATCCTGCCAAATTAATCTTTTGTAAAGCACTATTTTAATTACATCATCCCCGGCTCAAAATTTTTCAATGACTCCCATTCCCTGGAGGCCAAAGGCCAGTGTCCTCAGCTAGAATAGAAGACTTTGGGGATCTGGCCTCGCTTCCTTTTCCAATCTCCTCTTTTTCAGTTTCTCTGCACAAACCTTCAGGGTAATAAAGGTAGTAAAGGTATTTGCTGCCTGGTCACCTCCATCACAAGCACCTGCCCAGCCAGCGCCCTCCATCCTCCCTGCCTAGCTAGAGGCTTTTCCCACTTCAACCCCTAGTCAGCACCTCAAGCCATGAAACTGAAACATTCCTTCTTTGGTGTTTAACATGACTTGTTTCACTGTTGCAATATTACTTAACCTCAGTTTCGATACTTAATAGTAATCATGTCTTTTCTTCCTGATTATTTAGTATAGCTCTTTCAGGGTAGGGGGCATTAGAGTTCTTATTATCTGCTAATCTCCCTAGCACAAACTTATAAAAATAGTTGACAACCAATAGACATTTGTTTAACAAGTGAATGTACAATACTGTTCTAGGCTTCTTGTAAGATTAGGATGAAAGCTATCCAGTTGGGTTGTAACTTGTAGTATTCCAGTATACCAACTTATGTAAATGAGGCAGTTTGCCTGAATTTATTAGATGTTTCAATTCTTCAGTTCTTAGTGAAATTCTAGATTATAAAATATAAACTGGACACATGAGATATTTAATGTTAACTCTGACTTTAATGTAAACATGAGCACTACTAGAATAAAAAGACTAGTGCATAGTCATTGAATTAGTACTAATTTTCTGGAGATCTCTTACTAACAGAAGTTCAGTAACTTCCAAACAAAAATAAAATTACTCTAAGAATAAATTCAGAGGAAAAGATAAATGTAGCAGTCCATAACCTCAAATACAAATCATACATATATTGTAGTTTATAACAGTCTACTGAAAAAGCGAAAGTGAAAGTAGCTCAGTCATCTCTGACTCTTTGCGATACCATGGACCATATGGTCCATGGAATTCTCTAGGCCAGAATATTGGAGTTGGTAGTCTTTCCCTTCTCCAGGGGATTTTTGAACCCAGGTCTCCCACATTGCAGGCAGATCCTTTACCAGCTGAACCACAAGGGAAGCCCACAAGGGAAGACTATAGAAAGATCATGAATTTCGGAACTTGACAAGACCTGAGTTGGCAGCTTGGTTCTGCTACTTAGCAGAGGTACTATCTTGAGTCAGTAATTCAATGTCTTGGACCTCAAATTTCTCACAAGGCAAATGGGAACATTAAAATTCGATTTACTTGAAATAAAGGGAATCCAAATTGGAAAGGAAGAAGTAAAACTGTTTGTTTGCAGATGATGTAATAGTATTTATAGAAAATCCTAAAGATGTCACAAAAAAACTATTAGAACTAATAAATGAATTCAGTAAAGTGGCATGATATAAATTAATATACATAAATTTTTGCATTTATACACATTAAAAATGAATCATCAGAAAGAGAAATTAAGAAAACAATCCCATTTACAATTTTATCAAAAAGCATAAAACATCTAGGAATAAATCTAACCAAAGAGCTAAAAGACTTGCATTTGAAAGCTAAAGAAAATGGTGAAGGAAGTTGAAGACAACACAAACAGAAAGGTACACCATGTTTATGGACTAAAAGAATTAATATCATTAAAATCACCATACTCCCCAAGGCAATCCATAGATTAAATGCAATCCCTATCAAAGTACCAAGGCATTTTTCACAGAACTAGAACAAATAATCACAAACTTTGTATGGAAACACAAAAGTCTCCAAATAATCAAAGCAATCCTGAGAAAGAAGAATAAGGCTGGCAGTTTCATGTGCCTTAATTTCAAACTATACTACAAAGCTACTATAATCAAAGTAGTGTAGTGATGGCACAAAAACATGTATAGATCAATGGAACAGAATAGAGAGCCCAGAAATAAGTCCATACTTAGGCAGTCGATCAGTTGTGACAAGGAGGCAAGAATAAACAATGGGGAAAAGACAGCCTCTTCAATAAATGGCACTGGCAGAACTGAATGGCTGCATGAAAAAGAATCAAACTGGACAACTTGCTCATACTACACACAAAAATATGCTCAAAGTAAGTTAAAAACTCATATGCAAGCCCTGAAAACATAAAACTCCTAGAGGAAAACATAGGGAGTACACTCTTTGACACTGGTTTAAAATTTTTTTTTTTAAGATTATTTTCCCTAAGGCAAGGGCAACAAAAGCCGAAATAAACAAATGAGACCATATCAAACTAAAAACCTTTCACACAATGAAGGAAACTATCAAAATGAACATGCTTCCTAATGAATGGGAGAAGATATTCACAAATGATACATTTGATAAGAGGTTAATATCCAAAATATACAAAGAAATTATACAACAAAAATCAAAACAACAACAACCCAATTGAAAAATGAGCAGAGAGCCCAGATAGACATTTTTCTAAAGAAGACATATAGATGACCAACAGACACATGAAAAGATGCTCAATGTCACTAAACATCAGGAAATGCAAATTAAAATCATCGAGATACCACTTCACACCTGTCAGTATGGTTATTACCAAAAAAGACAACAAATAATAAGTGTTGCTGAAGATGTGGAGAAAAGGAAACACTTGTTCTCTGTTGGTGGGAATGTAAGTTGGTGCAGCCACTATGGAAAAGAGTATGGAGGTTCCTCAGAAAACTAAAAACAGAACTGCCATATGACCTAGCAATTTCACTTCTAGATATTTACCCGAAGGAAAAAAAAAAACACTAGTTTGAAAAAATATATGCACATCAATAGTCATGGCAGCATTATTTACAACAGCCAAATATGGAAGTGACTTAAGTATCCATCAGCAGATGAGTGAATAAAGATGTTGCATGCATACACACACACACACACACACACACACACACACACACAGGAATATTACTCAGCAATTGAAAAAAGAAGAAATCTTGCCATTTGTGATAACATGGGTTGATCTGGAGGGTTTTATGCTAAAGTAAAATAAACCAGACAGAGAAAGACAATTATCATAAGATTTTACTTATATGTGGAATCTAAAAAAAAAAAAACAAACAAACACAACAAAACAAAATGAAAGCAGGTTCTTAGATACACCCACTGGGTTGCCAGAATGCAAGCTGATAGAGGTGGGTAAAGCAGATGAGGGGGTTAAGAGGTACATACCTCCAGTTAATAAACAAGCTATGGGGATATAACATACAGCATAAGGAATATGGCCAAAAATGATAGTTTTTGGGGCAGATGGTTACTAGACTTATTGTGGTCATCATTTCATAATATTTGCAGGTGTCAAATCCCCACATGGTAAGCCTGAAGTTAATATAATTGTATTTCAACTGTATTTGAACTAAAAAAAAAACAAACTTTAAAAATATCCACTTAATTTGAAAAATCTGAGATGATTGGACTCTTTTGAGCTGGTTATTAGGATGACGAATTTAAAGTTTCTAGGGCACCTAGCCCAATACTTGGTACATCAATAAATGGTAGCCATTATTATTATTTTGTCTTCAGAATTTTCTTTTTAATTACCTCCGATTTATTATGGAGTCAACTAGTTTTCCTAACAGAAGTCTAAAAGATTTGAGCTTGCATTTACTAGTCTACTAATCTCTTTATTAACTTTTCTGAACTTTCAATTATATAAGGATATACGGTGAAAAAAAATGTCCTTGCAGGGACATTCTGAAGACTGAGAATAATCTATTTTAAAGTGTCTAGCATAGAGCAGCGGAGAAGGCAATGGTACCCCACTCCAGTACTCTTGCCTGGACGGAGGAGCCTGGTGGGCTGCAGTCCATGGGGTTGCTAAGAGTCGGACACGACTGAGCGACTTCTCTTTCACTTTTCACTTTCATGAATTGGAGAAGGAAATGGCAACCCACTCCAGTGTTCTTGCCTGGAGAATCCCAGGGTTTGGGGGAGCCTGGTGGGCTGCCGTTTGAGGGGTCGCACAGAGTCGGACACGACTGAAGCGACTTAGCAGCAGCAGCAGCAGCAGCAGCAGCATAGAGCAGGACCTCTATGAATGGAAGATAATATAAGTCACATGAGTTTCCTCTGAAATGAGTATACCATCCTCCTATGTATTGAGGAACCCATGTGTATGAATATTTTTAAGTAATGGAGGTAGAAAAACTTTTCTCTGTTATATTCTGGTACTTTCAGAAAAACATAATTTGGAATTATGAGAAATTATTTTTAAAATAATATTCTTTTTTTTAAATTGTTTTTGCCATACAATGTCATGATATCGCCATGGGTTTACATATGCTTCCCCTCCAGAACCCCCCTCCCTCCTCTTTCCCTCTCGGGAAATCTCGCTGCACCAGCCCTGAGCATCAATCCTGGGCTGGCGATTGATTAGACATATGATAATTAACTTGTTTCAATGTCCTTCTCCCATATCATCCCACCCCTACCCTCATCCCCAAAGTAATATTCTTATAGTGACTTATAGTTTGTCAAATATTTTTATATCTTAAGACCTTAAAAATATTCCCCAAATTAGCAATTTGTTGCTGTATTATTGAAACCATTATCTTTATCCATTCTATCATCAAGATGCTTAACAATTAACAATAATGCTAAACTGCAAACATTAGGATGTTATTTCATAAAAGTTCAATATGTTATCATCATAGGCCTAGAGTTTTAATAATACTTGACAGTTGATACTGGCCAGATGAAACTGAATAGTTTCTAAACTGAAAGCTATCATCATAGCTTTTTCATATCAGCAGTAGTCTTGGAAGTCTCCTCTAGGTAGGCTTTCACAAAAGACACTTATGAAAGTGGTTTATTAATTTCTCTTTGACTTCTTGAATACTATTCAAAGTATCAGCTAGGTTAGCTGCTCTCCATTTTAACCTGTTAAAATGCGGAAAAAAAAAATCTGGCAGATGCTTTCTGGAACATAGCGTATAAAGAAAAGAATAGAAAAAAATGTGGGTAACTTTCTTAAATTGAAATAAATGTATTATGTGAGATTAATGACTTGTTGTCTAAACTCAGTAGGCATGCAATTAAATGTTCAGAAATGGAAAGCACCTCACAGTCGTATAAGACTGAGCTGTTTTACTATCATAATAACTGAAGCACATGCTCAATAACTCTTCAAATACATTTACTTCCTTCAACATCTCCAAGGTCAAAACTAGACATCAGGTACAACTTGAGTGCCATTAATTCCTCTGAAAATCTTTTGAAGGGATTGTTTCAAGAAGCAGCAGACAGGATCCCATGGAGGCCTGTAGGATGCTTTAGGTAATTTGGGAGCTGGACACTTACTTTTTGAAGCTTCTATTTTAAGGACAGTATTTACTCTTAATCTGCCAAAGAAGAAGCTTGCCACACAACCACTAGAAATCAGACTGTTGCATATGGATGTTTAGTTTTTAGTTTAGTGATTATGGCCATTGTATCTACATTTTAGGACATGATAACTGCCACCTAGAGGGCTTCTCTGGTGGCTCAGTAGTAAAGAAACTTCCTGCTAATGCAGGAGACTCGGGTTCAATACCTGGATTGGGAAGAGCTCCTGGAAAAGGAAATGGCAACCCACTCCAGTATCCTTGCCTGGGAAATCCTATGCACAGAGGAGCCTGGTGGGTTATAGCCCATGAGGTTGCAAAAGAGTTGGACATGACTAAGAACTAAAACAATAATAACTGCCACTTGGTAACTGGTAATTGAACAGCAGTGGGTCAGCATTGGTACCAGAGTCATCTTTTCTAAATCTGCTCCCAGAGTCCCTCCACATGCATGGTTATTTCTTCAAGTTTGGTCTTTCCTTCCATCGAGTGTTTCTACCTGCCTCCCATCACCCACTAGGAATTTCAAATCATTTGGGGATTTCTCCACTGTTTCAATGTTTATTTTTACCAGATCTATAACTATATGTCTACAATGTCAGTGATCATTTCAAATATTTTGATCCTCCTAACAGTGTCATGAAATGAGGAAACCAAGGCATGAAGAGGTTTTATGATGTGTCTGAGATTTGGTGTCAAAACATAGTCCCTGCCTCATAACTCTGAACTGAGCCCTTGCTTCACCACCATTACTACGCTATCATTTGCTTGGTTCATTAAACTTGTGTTGGAAATTCTTCCTTGCCAGCTGTGTGAGTTTTACAATATGTTAAACTCTCTGAATTTTAGCTTTCTTGTCAGTAGGGTGACAAGATTCAACTTAACCAAAGACTTATCAATCATCTACTACATCCTAGCACTGAGCTAAATGCTATAGCACAAACAAAGTAATAGCCACCAAAAAATTTTGGCAGTGAGAAGAACAAGACTTGTTGATAATTTCCTAGAAAATAGAGAGATTCCAAGAGGGGTAGTCTGCCAAGTTTAACAGAGCTCTTTGTAAATTCTCCAAAATAATTTCAATTAGAATAAACCTATTTTAAAATTCACAAATTTTATAGTTTACTATTAACTAGCACATTCCACCAAACCCCAAAGTGGTATTTTTGTAGACAATGATACCGTATCCAACTTACATTATTACATGGGGTGAGGGAGGGACCATGAAAGAGCCAATTTTATAAGGTATCTAGAGATGAAAAGTTAAAAAAATGTTTTAGATGTTTCTGCTTTGTTTCATCATTTGAGTCATCTAGATTGTAAAGCATCCTAGAGTAGGAATAGCCACTTCACATTTTCTCCATTTTTTTTCTTCAGTGCCTTGGACTAGACAAACTTGTTGAGTAGAATATGGCTTAAGCTACAAGAACAGTGAAGAATATGTTTCATATTATCAATATGAACTAGTCACCAGGCACCTGTGTGAAATAGGTGGAAAGTAAAAACAGCCAAGGGTTTAGGATCTAACACTTGGTTCTCATTCTGCCTCTTCTCTCAATTTCAGAAGTAACCTGACTGCTAAGGGTCACAAGGTTTCCAGTTTTTAGAATATGAATTATGCCATCTATCTGCTAGTATTATTAAGAAATTAAATGAGATGAACTATTATTGTATATACTAATAAATAAGTAATGCTTTTTTGAGTGTTTGACATGTATTAGACACTATTCTTTGCCAAGGTCACGCAGTGAGTATTTGGCTGAGCAGGAACTCAAGCTCAGGTAGTCTGGGCTCTTGACCACTCCTTTTTGTCGCCTCACTGCATCACAGTAGCTCTCTATAAGTCCATTTCCCCTGGTCCTGGTCTCTGGTACAAAATGCAACAGATTTTGCCTCTCCAGAAATAAACAGCTACACTGAGGACAGAGGATAAATACATGAAGAAGGAAACAGTAATACATGATACAAGTTGTATGCCAGGGGAGAGGTATGACTTCTAGGCCTACAGATGTTTGAAAGGAAGGAAATAATTGGGATGGAGAATCAGCAAGATGTTCCCATGTAGGTAAGAGTTGACTTAGGTCCTAGAGGGAAAACAGAATTAAAACCAGCAGAGAGGATCTGGGGGAAGTTATTTCAGATAGTGGGATAGCAAAGACAAAGGCCTTTTGTGCTCAGGAACCAAGGCTCAGTGTCAATGGGAAAGAAGGTTTCTATATGGGAACACTGGGAATACACTTGAAAAGTCATTTTGCAGAATGGTTTAAAAGCCTAGAGAGGAGACAGGACCTCCCGCTGAAGAGCCACCCTGCTTTTCTGAGTGGCTGTGTGCATACATGTGAACATTCACATATGTTTGAAAGTAGAGCTTTCAAAAGGCTGATGAGACAATAGGTGTATAACACGGGTGGGAAAGCTAGGCAATGGACTGCAGGAGAAAGCAGAAGCCCTGGGTACACATACCTACATTCAGATGCTTCCAGTTATTCCAGCGATGATTATCTGGTTGGTGGATATTCCATGGCCTCTCCACACTTACTGCTGTGCTTTTGGCCTGTCCCTCACTCTGTTAGTACCTGAGGGTAGAGACAGAGGCAGAGTGATCTTTCAGTTAATCTTTTTTCTCTCTCTGTTCCTTAGCTGTGGTTAAAAACTTGGTGTTGGAAGAAGCATATTAGGTATGATCAGAATGTTTCACTTTTTAAAAACAGTATTTCCAGTCTTTTTATTAAATGATTTGCTGATGAAGAACAGAGCTCGTATTTGAGCCCGATCCTGGAATATGCAACTGCTAGTTCCCTTTGATCAGAGATGGGCTTGTAAATCGGGGGCTACCCACATGTACTTGCACTCAGTGCTCTTGTTTCTGATCGGGCTGCTGTGGATTTTAGTTGAAGGTGGTTAAATGTACTCTTTTAAAAAATGCTATTTATTGTATATCTCAACGGATCTTTTTACAACCATATGATGATTAGTCATTAATCATTCTTATCATTGCTGCTACTTGCATATATTAGGCAATTGCTGCTTCTTCCTAAGTTGGATATATTGATAGATTACCGGGAGACTTGAGTAGACATGCAAAGTACATGTTTGGCTCTAAAGTGTTGTACTGGAAAAATGAAAAAAGAAAGTGATGGGAAAATGAAAAAGATTGCAATGAAACAGACTTGTGATGCCAAACTCCTCTTTAAAAAGCAATGGTTTATTGTCATTTCAGGCTATTATTGAGAATGAGTATGAAGTCTAAATAGACTGTAGGAGCCCTGTCCTAATACATCATTATCACTAATATATATTTGGTTATAGTAGACATAGATTATTTTACTCCAAAATAGCCAGAATATCCATCTTTTATGTGGATATTGGATGCAAATATACTTAGAGTACAAAGCACACACACATACAGCCCTCTTTTAAGGAAAGGGGGACTTTAAAATTTTACATACTTGGCTAGTAGCCAGCTACCAAGTCTACTCTAGTTCTCTGATTAACACACTTTCATACATAATTTTCAGTTTTCTACTTGAATCCTTGTCAATGTTTCCCCTCACAATCCCAATATCACCCAAATAGTTCTGGAGAAACAGAAAGTGAGTAGAAAAAAGCTCATTCAGCTATTTTGGGACATGGCACACATCACTAGTATTCATTTATTAGCAAAAAAAAAAAAACCCCAAAAGACCTGGCTCCATTGCTCGTGACAACTTCTTAGTATGTTCAAATACCTGCTGAGATCTTAATATAAAACAAAACAAAACCTCAACTACTCTGCTTCTAAATTTGTTTGATAAACCAGATTTCTAAAGTTCCCAAATAAACAGAAATCATTATAATTATGAATAATTAACGTGCTAAACTCAAGAGGGCACTCAACATTCATTACCCTGTAGAGTTCGTCCCCTAAGGGTAGTACCTTCAATTACTTCAGTTTTTACAATGGAAGAAAAATGTGACAATCAGTAATTGCAGGTACTTAGTACAAGGAACAAAATGAGCTAGGCATTTAAATCACCCTGTCTCAGACAGCAAAGGTGCTGCTCTTTTAGATTCTTAACATTTGTACTAATTCCAGAACACAGAAAAGGAATAGATAATAAAAAAAACATACTGCCTTCAAAGATGTAAGCAAATGCACTTCAGCTTTATCAGCTATTTTAACTGAGTAGGTGAAAGAAGGCAAGACATAACAATAAATGAATTTAAAAGAGAATCTTGTAGATTTTTTTTGGCTGCACTGCACAGAATGTAGGATCCTAGTTTTCCAACCAGGGATCGAGCCTATGAGCACTACATTGGAAATGCAGTCTTAACCACCAGACCACTAGGGAAGCCCTAAAAGATGCTTTTTAAAATGTATTAATATATTTATTCACTCAATTTACAAACATTTATTAAGCACTTACAATGTATCAGGGTAAATGTGCTAAATGATAGTTACATTGTACTGAAAGAAGCAGCCAATGTGGAGAAAAGGGAACTCTAAACGGTTGGTGGAATGTAAACTGGTACGGCCATTATGGAAAACATTATGGAGGTTTCCCCCAAAACACTAAAAATAGAACTTCCACATGATCCAGCAGTTCCATTACTGGATATATAAATGAAGAAGACAAATATGCTAATTTGAAAGGATATATGCACCCTAATGTTTATAGCAGCATTATATATTTATAGTAGATGACCAGATGAATGGATAAAGAAGGTGTGGTACACACAAACACACACACAGACACAATGAAATATTACTCAATCACAAAAAAGAATGAAAATTTGCCATTTGCAATAACATGGATTGACCTGGCAGTTGATCCATGCTTAGTGAAATAAGTGAGACAGAGAAAGAGAAATACTGCGTGATATCACTTATATGTGGAATATAAATAAATAAAATGAATGAATATAGCAAAACAGAGACAGACTTAAGGATATAGAAAACTAGTGGTTACTAGTGGGAAAGGGGCAAGAAGGGGTAGATTAAGAGGTACAAATTACTATGTATAAAATAAGTGATACAAGGATATATTGTACAGCACAGAGAATATAGCCAATAATTTAAAATAACCCTAAATGGAGTATGAGCTATAAAAATATTGAATCACTATGTTATATTCCTGAAACTAATATAATATTATAAAGTATTAGTTGCTCAATTGTGTTTGACTTTTTGCGACCTCATGGTCCATGGGATTTTCCAGACAAGGATACTGGAGTGAGTTGCAATTTCCTTCTCCAGTAATATTATAAATCAACTATAATTAAAGGAAAAATAAAGACTGAAACATAAGAAAAAGAATTAGCTAATGATTTGTTTAAATATATATTTTTATATACAAATTTGATTATATCAATACATTTGTATATTCTCACAAATATAACGTTTGAAGTATATTTACAAACTGAAGCTATTCAAAGTGTTATTCCTCATATCCAACTGCAATTGAAATTGTTATATACTATTTTAATTAAAAATTAAATCACAAAATTACTTAGATCTTGTTCTTCATCAGAGTCTCATCCATAAAAATTGTAAAAAAACAAACACCAAAATATATCCATTTTTTCAGTAATAAATGTTACTACAATTATTAGGGATTTTCTTAGGCATTTATAGAACTAAAATATAAGTCAAGTTGAAAATGGTTTAGCAAACAGTAACTATACTTTTGCATGTTAAATATATATATTTGCTCTGATTCAGTATCAAATTGACAACCGTGACCCAAGAAAGGGTTATCTTTTATTAGCAGCCAATTTGGGGAGAAATATTTTATCTTCCATTGAAGTAGAGGAAAGAATTCATTAAAAATGTGATACAAGTGGTTTTAGAGTGATAAATCTCAAGTTACCAATTCCACTTTTAATGATTAGTTGCCCAAGTCTTGTATTAATTAAAATGGTTATTCTAAATGCTTGTATTTAATTTAAACATAATTAGCTAAACTTCAGTGTTACTGCCTCATCTATTTTGAAATTAATGTATAAAATAGCTCAAAAAGTGCTATAAGATTTTGATACAAAAGAAATCAGAATCAGTCTGCATCTTTTATTGGTTTCACTTGTGAACCCATAGTGAGCCATTTATATTAGGTATGACTGAGGGGTCTCTGGCATGGCTAACGTAGAAGAATCAAATATTGATATGCCACTGATGTTTCTTTATACATATGACATATAATTTAACTTCCTAAGCAAAAATACATCTGTTGTTCCCAATATTAATATATTCTCATACCAATATTGCAGACTTTTCTAATATTTTATTAAAACCTGGGCCTTCTACTCTCCAGTGAGTGCTTATAGTTGGGGGAATCTGTTTCTACAATTATCTAACATTAGTTCAAACCATCTGCATCCTTCTCCCTCATCTTGACCTTTTAGGAATTTAATTCAGAGCACGCTATAGACTCTGACTTAGCTTAAACATCAGATAAAATTGTATAGAATATTTCTCATCTTTTCACACTAATATTATTATGTGGCATTCCAATATTCCTTCAGTTTATACTGTATCTCAATTACCTCAACTGGCATCTGCTTCTATTTCTTTCAGTCCTTCTCCCTCATTCTCTACACAATGAATAATAGATATTATTACTCAAGAGCTAGATTTGGGTGCATTCTCTGCAAAGTATGTAGGTAACATATAAAAAATATCTATCCTGTTTAGATAAGATAATATGAGATTTTGATCAAAGACAATTATGTATTGATTTACCATTTAACATTTCAACTATCAACCATTATCTTAACTCTGAACGTCCTTAGAAGGTTCAAAGGATTAGAACCGTTTCAAAGTAATCACAATGGAGTGGGACAATTTTGAGGACCAGGAAGATATTAACACATCTGCTTTGTTCATCTTGCTCAAACCTTTAAATACCATCTGTTTCCCATTATTTTCTGGCTACCATCTTCCCCTAGGCTAAAAGATTTTTAAATAACTGGGGGAAAAAAACTTGAGAAACTAGTTTGAGATTTTAATTCAGTATTTCATCTGCCAGACAGTGAAATGCAGTTCACTGCAGCAAGTGTTCCTAATAGATAAGGGAATTGTTGCTTCACATATAATTACACTGAGTCTAACGGTAGACATAGCCAACCATATCATCTTTATACTATTAGAAGTGCTAGTAATTCTGAAAAGAATCCATTTTGAGGAGGGTCAGAGCTACTTTTATTTTACTTCAAACCAGGGTTATCATGGAATAAAACTGATAGTTTTTTGGGGAACAATTTTTGGAATATAAAGAAAAAGTATTAAAAAGTAAATGAAGCTGACTGTTGTGACTGGCAGTAAGTTCAGGCATTTTGTGTTCTTTTGTGTTTGCTTTGGAATGTTAAACAGGTTGGGTTCTTTTAAAAAGAAAACATTTTATTCAGAACATTTCCCATGAAAGCCCTCTTTGACAAAGTGTCATTTTTTGATATATTAGTACATGTCTACCCACATTTTATATTCAAAAAAGGCAAGCACTGTTTTAACAACTTTTGACAAGCATGGGGAATTAAACTTCCATGGAATCGACTCTCAGCATAACACTAGAGACTGTTACATTTTCTATTTTTGTACTTCTACATGAACGGACACAACATTTTTAGTTACATAAATTTCTGGTTGAAAAAAATGCAAAGTAATTAAAGATGAGCAATTAGAACAGGAAAACTTCAATTAATCAAAATGTTTTAAGCATAGAATACTGAAATTTGTTGAGAAAACTACAGATATAGTAATTCAGTGAAATAAAAGTAGCAGGAGAGAAATTAAAGAATTTTCTAGAAAACTAGCCAGGAAACTAAGAAATTTAACTACTTCTTCATATTTATCTACTAAATAATAATTTCAAAGCCAAATCATCCTGTATTGTTTTGGCAATGCAGGCTCTGCATGTTGCAACTTCACTTGGATACCCACAGGTACCTCGAGTCAGCCAGCTGCCTCCCATCTTGTGTCCCTCTGACTGTGACCCTGCAGGGCGGGGTCCTGGCTGCTCTCCAAGCTCGTCTGTCTCCACTCCACTGTGCCCTTGCTCATTCATTCATCCAGGGCTTTTCCCAGTTTCTTGACTACGTTAGGTTCTTTATCTTCTGCCTAGATCACTGTCACAATCAGTTTGATTAATGTCTCCTGTTCTTTTCAATCTCAGCTTGGATGTCACTTCCCTCAGGAAGACCTCTTTGACTGTTCTCTCCCTAGATGTCCTTTCCCTAGAGCCTGTAGAACCTGTTCTGTCCAATCCAAGTCCCTGTCATATAGATGCTGTTGTCTCTTTAATTGCAGGCTGTAAGCACCATGAAGCTTATTTACTATTATCTATCTTATGTCTATCTTATTTACTGTTAAATCTCTACTTATTAGACAAGTGCTTGCAATATTCTCAATGATCTCACACACTTTGTTAAACAGATTAGTGAATAATTTGAGTGAAAAGTTCACATATAAGCAACGATTTTTTTCCTTTTGGTGGTAATACAAGCTATTAAATATAACCACTTTTACCAAAATATATTAACTCATTTCAGTTGGCATATCTTAATGTTATTGTTCCCATTGATTATTTGATTTAGCTGGGACAAGTTTCACATTTTAGTTCAGGATTTTCTCATATCCCCTTTCTCTATTATGAAAGTGCAAGGTGGATTATAGCTGTTGAAGGATGTTAAGTTCTGAAATGCCATTCTTGGGTTTCAGTTTAATATACAGACTTCTAATGCTAAAATGGTAGATTGAAAAGGGGGAGAAAAGATTTATGAAGATTAATGTATAATATCTGAAAAAGCTGAAGGTCTTGCTTTTCTATCACTCTGTTAGTATAATCTTTAACTGGAAATAAAAGAAGAAAATTTGAGACCAATACCCATTAGTGAGTCAGCAAAGTGGAGATGGACATTGTTATTAGATATTAAGAGCTGTAATAACAAACATACTCTTGAAAGGCCTTAAATTTAATGACACAGCTGTGGATAACTAAATTATGATTATGACAAATTCAGGGAATTGGTTCAGAGTTCTCCTCATCCAAAATTTAAATAAGCAATCAAAGTGATATTGTATTAGTTGACCTCCTTAGATACTTCTGAAATACAGGAGGCATTATATTAAGAATACTCAGAACAACAGCAAGACAGAACTGCTTCCATATTCCATAAACATCTTTATGAAGTGGGAGGGTGGGTGAAGTTGGGTTAGGGAGGGTGAATATGGGGGGAAGGACACAGAAGGAAGAGAAGGAGCTACTTGGAAAGAGATAAATGGAACTCTTCTTTTAAAAATTGCCACAGCAGGACTTTCTTTAAGTCCAGATTAAAAATGTGATGAGCCTATGGAATGTTATTGTCTGCTGTAAAAGTAATATAAAAATGATTTTTGTTTCCCCATAAATTACTTAACAGCTGCCACTGGTTTTACAGATTACTGCTGGCACTGATAGGCCATCATATATAAGAGATAATTTCTCTGAATTTTTTAGTCTTCAGACTTCAGTGTTTCTTCATCCCTTTATTAAACTTTTATTCTAAGAATTATAATGAAATATATTGAAGCAGTTTGCCATAAACACACATGGAGTTGTTTCTACTGGCTCTCCTGTGGGCTTCCTAGGGCCATAATGTAGATGGTGGCAGAAAAAAAATCTTAAAAACAGTAATAATGATAAATAAATTAAAACACAGTGTATGTAGTCTCCATCAAAGAAATACGTTTATTTTACAGAAATGTATTTTCACCTCAAAGACTGTTCACTCCATCCTTACTTCATTCCAAAATGCTTCTTTATAGCAATTCTTATTTCAAAAGGGTGCTTCAAGTTGATTCTGAGGAATTTATGCTCTTCATGCTGTTTTCTGGCACTATGCTTTTTATCAGATCAGCAGAGACAATGTGAAAACACCTGCCACAGTAATTTCAAATGTCTATCATCTACCAGATTATACATAAAAGATCTTTGGTTGCAGTGTGGTCCTTGAATGAAGAACTTTTTAAAGAAAGACCAACAAATGCTGTTGAAAATATAAATGGATACGTTGCAAGAAAAAGACACTTGTAGCATTTGTGGAAACAGATTTTTAATCAGAACGAAGAGAACATTTCTGAAGGAGCCAGTCTTGCTTTTCACGAGAGTTTTGCATTCACGCAGACTGTTAACATACACGCTTGCCACCTTCAACTAAAGCTAAAGGGCTGCTGCTAGGAATGGACTTGTATGGGCAACAAAACATTTAGTGGATGCCTACCCAGGGTCAATGATAAAACACCTACATTCCCATCTCATGCCACCTCCAAGAACAAAGGAAGATATAATTGTTGAACATTTATAAGTTTTTAAAAAGGCACAGAGGGAGGCTCTGGGTTATAAATCTATTTTTATGTCTTACATACCTATCTGCTCTATGGTCTTAACTTACATGCTAGTCACTCTTAAGAACTGGTGTGCTGCCCGAGGATTCTCTTGTGTACCCAGAGCTGAGAATCCTGCTCTAAAGCTTCTCCTGCTAAGTGACTGAGTGACAAACTCCCTTCCCATTTCTTGTTTCAGTCACCTGTGCCCATCTGTGTGTATCTCACAAGGAGAGATGCCAGGAAATGCCAAGGAGGCATTTCACCAGGGCTTGAAAGTTATGCTATATTTTCCTACCCATTTCCCCTGCTCTCCTGAGAACTGGAATGCGATTCTATTGCAGTTTGAATGCGACGTATTACAGATTTTCACATTCAGGTTCAAGGAAGTATGTATCAAAACTATGTTTGCATTTATTATCTAAAAGAATACACTTGAAATAGGCCTTTTGAATAGGGTTGCAATTTTATAGGAAATAGAATGGCATAAAAAGAAATGGAAAAACATATCCTTTTATTCTTTCAAGTTGAGAGTATTTCAGACTTAAACCTGTGGGATCATAATGACACAGTATTATAACCACTCCAAACATCTGACATTTTTAAGGAGTGTGTATAATATTCAGGTGGGGCTCAAATGAGAGCTAAGCGTCCAGGCTACTGTTCTGTAAAACAGCGTGTTGTGTGCTTGCGTAGCTAAAGGTAGCAATATTCAACCCTCAAAAGGCAATAAAGACCACTCTGAAATGTACCTTATTGCTAAACTATGGTGGCACATTATAGCTCTCTTTGTCAGCAGTTCATTGGTTTCACAGGAATAAAAACAAACACTGAGGTCTTTACTCTGAAATCCATTTCTAGAATTTACCTTACTAACAAAGGAGTTAGTCCTGTGAGAGGTGTTCTAGTTTGTAATAGAAGAAATACTCTTGGCAAAGCTGTTTGCTGTTTGAAAGGCTGTATTTATTTGACATTCTTAATTTAAAAGCAACAAACTCTGTAAAATCATACTTTTCCATGATGCACATGATAAACCAAAAGAAGGAAATTTACTGAAGTAAGAATAGTTTTCTGTATCTGGGCAAATCTGATGCATTTATGCATTTCTATAGAAATGAAAAAAGAAACCCTAAAGTTTCTTTAAACATGAAAAAAAATTTTGGAATAAGTTCAGTTTGCTTTCAGCAGTGTTTCTAGAGGTTATTTATTTACCACAACTGCATATTCATTGACATTTTTCCAAAACAGTTAACTCTTCCTTTTTCCTTTCTTTTATTTAAGCATACAACAATAGGCAGCTGATACCAGTGCTTCTTTTAGCTGTTTTGATTTTGGACTGTATATACATGAACTCAGGTTGCCTCAAAACAATAAACAAAAATAAGGTACATTTCCAAAGCAACAAAAGTACAACATATTTTGTTACACTGTTACTTCAGAAATATGTCTAGGAGAATGGATGTTTAGATGGGAAAAACACTTTATGAATCATAACCAAGTCCATTTACAGATCAGCCCTCACACTGGATGACAAAAGAATGACAACCACAACAGATAACATGGCAAGTGGCCCCCAATTCAAACAAAATCTACTCTGCAATTATTTATGCAGCAAGAGTCCAGTCATTTTAGTTGCCTTCAGAATCGAAGGGGGGAAGATGAATGGTAACTGGAAAAGTGGGAACAACTCCCATCCCCCGACCCTAGGAGGTTACCAGACTGTCCCCAACAGATGTCCACAAATACAAGAAATGGAGCTGGTGACAGCAAGGGACCCCTTTAAAAGGGTATTGTTGTGAAGCTTTAACTTCCCAATTTAAGGTATGTTTTCCTTTTTTAAGGCTGAAATATTTTAGACACAAGATTCAGGAAAATCAATTAAACATTACTGGACAATGGGTAGATTAAGGTATACTTCTTTTTAGGATAAGAAAGCTGTCTTTATATAAAGTTTGTCTCTCTAGAGGAAAGAGATGAAGAAAAGCAATGCTCTTAGAGAATAAGAGTAATGGAAAATGCCATGTCAAACAAGAGTCCTCCATGCATGCTTAAAAAAGAAATAAGTAAAATTTATCATATATGTGACAAGCTACTTGACAGCATACTTTAAAACAAAACAAAACAAAACAAAACATATATTTAGCCATTCCCAAGGACTGTGTGAGTTGCCCAGAACAAGACCTTTTTGGATATAGGACATGGTTGAGGACTTAGGAGTCTACCAGCCCCAGGATCTTGTCTTGACTTTAAGACTCCTTAAGTCCCTCTAGGATGTAAGCTTCATAAAGGTAGATTTTGTTTTGTTTTTGTTTTGCTCACTGCTTTATTTCCAGCACCTATAATAGAGCCTGGCAGATAGTAAGTAGGCAATTAATATTTGGGGCTTGAAAAATGAATGTAGACTAGTTCAGACTCCAGCTTCTCTGACTTTGGCTGCTATACATGGTCACAGTTCTCTGAGATGTTGACATGTGCCTTTTGTGGTTGTTGTTTAGTCACTCAGTCGTGCCGGACGCTTCTGTGACACTGTGCCAGATACTAATGCTGACCTGAAACTCCTAGGCTAAAACAAAGATGGGTTTATTCAGGATCAAGTGAAAATTGCAATTCAGGGTCTGCAACCATCACGAGCCACATGCAAGTTCCCCAACAGCAAGGGAATGAGAATGCTTATACAAAGAGGAAAAGGAAGTTGGGAAGGCTGTAGTAACAGAGTCCATTGCTTTTCATTGGCTGAGTCCTTGTCAGAAAAGGAGGTTTTCTTCTTCCTGTGGCTCTGCTATGGTTGCAAGGCATGAGAGCGCCCCCTTTGATCACCCAACTCTATTTAGCTGAGGTCTCTCCTCCGTCCATGGGATTCTCCAGGCAAGGATACTGGAATGGGTTGCCATCCCCTCCTTCAGGATATCTTCCTGACCCAGGGATTGAACCCACATCTCCTGCAGTGCAGGTGGATTCTTTACCCACTGAGCCCACCAGGAAGGCCTTGTTAATTATTATTTTATAGTAACCATTTTTCCCTATGGATATGTGATAAAGCATTATTATCTCCATTTTAGGATTAGTTTTGAAGTACCAGAAGTAAAATGTGGTAGTTAAGTAACCTTAAACTCTTGCACCATGTAGAAGGTAGAGAAAAAAGGTGCCTTAGTTTAAGTCCAAAGCCTAAACTCTTTCTTACTATGCTAAATCCTGGTTCAGTCTTAATTAGTTAATGACTCCGCTCCATCTATTGTCTTAGTCTTGTCTTTATCCTGATTCCTGGTCTCATCCAAATTCTGCTCTAACTCTAGTCTTGGGGTATGTACTGCTTCTCCACAGCACTCCAGTGTCTCCGTTTCATATGGATGCTACTTCTTGGCTTTGGCAACCATAACAAAATGCCATATATTGTTGACTTTAACTACAGAAATTTATTTTCTTATAGTTCTGGATGCTACAAGTTTGAGATCATAGTGCCAGCACAGTCAAAGCTCTGGTGAGATCTCTCTTCCTGACTTGCTGATGGCTGCCTTCTTACTGTGTGCTCAAATGGGCTTTTCAGGGTACCTGCACCTGGGGAGAGACCTCTCTCTGCTTCTCTTCTTGTAAAACCACTAATCCTATTGGATTAGGACCCCACCCTTATGACCTGACTTAATCTTCATGCTAAGTTGCTTCAGTCATGTCTGACTCTCTGTGACCCTATGGACTGTAACCCAGCAGGCTCCTCTGTCTATGGGATTCTCCAAGCAAGAATATTGGAGTGGGTTGCCATGTCCTCCTCCAGGGGATCTTCTCGACCTAGGGATTGAATCCGCATCTCTTATGTCTCCTGCATTGGCAGGAGAGTTCTTTACCATTAGCACCGCTTTTAATAAGGTTAAATTGGGAAACCCTCATTTAACCTTATTAAGTCCTAAAAAGCCTTATCTCCAAACACAGTCACATTGGATGCTAGGGCTACAAAATATGAATTATAGGGGAACACAATTTAGTCACTCTATCTGTGACCTGAAAACATGGTGAACTTCATAAAACATACATTTAAAAATTATTGTTGTTGAAAATCTACCAAACCATAGATACCTCTTGATTACCCAAGGGAAATTTTATAAGTATCATGTGGCCTAATACAGTTTCCAGTGGTTATCACATCTATGTGCTTCTTTTTCCAATATGCAATTTTGAGAATCTTTGTTCTGAGGTCACTGCAGATGGTAACTGCAGCCATGAAATTAAAAGACACTTGCTCCTTAGAGGGAAAGCTATGACAAACCTAGATAGCATATTAAAAAACAGAGACATCACCCTGCTGACAAAGGTTCATATAGTCAAAGCTATGGTTTTTCCAATAGTTATGTATGGATGTGAGGGTCGGACCATAAAGAAGGCTGAGTGCTGAAGAACTGATGCTTTCAAATTGTGGTGCTGGAGAAGACTCTTGAGAGTCCCTTGCACAGCAAGATCAAACCAGTCAATCCTAAAGGAAAATAACTCTGAATATGTGCTGGAAGGACTGATACTGAAGATGAAGTTCCAATACTTTGGCCACCTGATGCAAAGAGCTGACTAACTGGAAGAGACCCTGAGGCTAGGAAGGATTGAAGGCAAAAGGAGCAGGGGATGACAGAGGATGAGATGGTTGGATGACATCACTGACTCAGTGGACATGAATTTGAGCAAACTCTGGGTGACAATGGAGGACAGAGGAGCCTGGTATGCTGCAGTCCATGGGGGTGGCAAAGAGTTGGACATGACTTAGAGACTGAACAACAATAAAACTGTTAAAATGTGTCCACTGCAAATGTAAAGCGATTACTTAAAAGAGAATGAGAATGTAAGTCATACATATTGCAATATTTATAGGTATTTCTTAGAAATAGTGTAACAAGTTATCATCACTAGATTTTTACACAATTACTTATGAAATTAGCAGAAATTATTTATTTTTTAAAGAAGAGATTAATCATCCTTAAATTGCTATCAGGGACTAAATTTAGACAATAATGGAAAATTCAAATAGAAAAAATAGTATTTTTTGCAACATTTTCCTTCATTACTGAACAAGTAAAGTCTTCAGTTTTTCAATAATTCTGCGTTAATTAGTTTAGTTTGATTTCAGTTGCTCAAATATCAAGCTATATATTTCTCTATAATTGTGGTGAAGAGTTCCAGGTAAGGAACTTGGAGATCTGATTTCTTGCTTAGGCTCTAGCATAATATATCTGTGACACTTTGGGCAGACTACTGAACCTCCTGAGTTACTTGACTACAAAAGGAGAGGATGAGATAAGGATACATGAGCTCTGAAGTCCTTATAGGTCTCCCAGTCTGTTATTCCAGGTGGTTATTCATATTACTAAAGCCAATAAGATTAGTCCCCAGGAACTGATTAAGCAGTAAAGGTTATTCCAGGAGATCAAATTGCCAACATCCGCTGGATCATTGAAAAAGCAAGAGAGTTCCAGAAAAACATCTATTTCTGCTTTATTGACTATGCTAAAGCCTTGGACTGTGTGGATCACCAAAATCTGTGGAGAATTCTGAAAGAGATGGGAATACCAGACCACCTCACCTGCCTCTTGAGAAATCCTTATGCAGGTCAGGAAAAACAGTTAGAACTGGACATGGAACAACAGACTGGTTCCAAACAGGAAAAGGAGTATGTCAAGGCTGTATATTGTCACCCTGCTTATTTAACTTATATGCAGAGTACATCATGAGAAATGCTGGATTGGAAGCAGCACAAGCTGGAATCAAGATTGCTGGGAGAAATATCAATAACCTCAGATATGCAGATGACACCACCCTTATGGCAGAAAGCGAAGAAGAATTAAAGAGCCTCTTGATGAAAGTGAAAGAGGAGAGTGAAAAAGTTGGCTTAAAAACTATTCCAGGTGAATGCTGGTCCTCACATGGTCACCATCCTATCATTAAACATAAGGCTCCCACTGGCATCCTGTGGTTAATTATCTCAGCCCCAAAGAAGCCCCCTTTGAGGGTTCCTTACTCTTTGAAGTATATTACTCATAATGTTTGCTTGCCAAGTTGCCATCTATCACATAAGGTGCCAACATGGAAAATTTCTCCCATGGAAAATTTACTTGATTCCCCTGCTACACTAAGCCAGCACTCGTTTCATATGGGTTTACATGAAATTAAACAAGAAATTTCAATCACAGCATTTGGCACAGTTGGCAGTTAGCTACATATCTATGTAATTGTATCACATCTGTCTTCTTCTTTAGAGTGTTAACTCCAAGACAACTAAGACTAGGCTAGTATTTTCTTTTTTATTCGGGTTCTACTTTGTTCAAGAGAACAAATGAACATATCTTAAAGGGACAGTGCTATGGGGCTTATTAGGGAATGCAGCAGCTCCCTGCCCACTCCAGCACTATTTTCACCTCCCTAGAAGCAACAACTTTCAACTTTTCTAACTGAATATTTTGGCATTTTTACCATTTTTGAAAATATTAATATCATGCCTATATTACCTTTGCTTGAATTCTTGACTTTAGGCATCGGATGTTAATTTCCCTCTTGGAAGAGAAGGCTTTATTTAGTTCTCTTTTGAGTGAGTGATAGTGTGTCTGACTCTTTGCAACTCCATGGAATGTAGCCGGCCAGACTCCTTTGTCCATGGAATTATCCAGAAAAGAAGACTGGAGTGAATTGCCAATTCCCTCTCCATAGTTCTCTCTTACTTCTCCACTATTTTTATCAAAGGTTTATTTTTATTAAACCTTTCTGTCATCCCATTCTCTCAACACAGTTAGATAAATACTGATTATTATGACTATCATTAATACATAATACTACATAGTGCCATTCTCAACTGAGTCATGTAGTGTACTATGATTGTGTCCCTTTTGAACAAATTCTTACTCCCACCAAGTTAATAATTATCTTGTTCAGTTTTCAGTACTTTATCTTTCAAAGGTTTCTTGAGAAAGAGTACATGTAAGTTAGGATATTTCTGATACTATTCTGATACTTTTTCTAATCTGTGAAATCTGCGTTTTTGCTCATGTTTTCTCCCCAAGTCCAGGGATAAATAGTGAGGTCAATACTTGAACATTTGGGGAATGCTTTAGTGGAAAACTGTATTGCTTCTAAACTTTGCCCCCTCTGGGTTTTAAGACTCAGCATTTTGGGGTTTGTTAAATACGTTTCCATGTCTACATCTGCTCTCTAGCTTAAATGACTTGCTGCTATTTTCTCTTATCCCATGTTTTTGTCCTATAAGTGTGTGGCTTTAAAACAATCCATTTTCAGTCATTTCATTAGGTCATTTCAGTCATTTCACTAACTATTAGAAGACAGTTAATACACCTGTGCACCATGGCATTCTCATCAGACAGCACAGTGCAGCCTTCTCATGTAAATAAGCCTTTTCCGGTTGAGCAAATTCTCTGGATCAGGCCTATACAGATGTCTCCGAATATTCTAAGATCTTAAATGTTCTTTGCCATCTTAATGTAAAACCATGTATGAACCTCTTTGGTCTTTTAGAATGTCGCTGTTGTGAAGGTATCTTTTTGGAGCGTATGTATTATCTAGACTAGAGCTGAATACTAGTTGCCAGCAGTGACAAAGAACTTCTCTGTGGCTAATATTACCAACGGTCCTGTTTTCCACTAAACATGTATATTAGTTGTTTGAATAGATTCTTAGAGGGTGAAGGTCATTTTATTGCTTCCCTTTGAATATAGGGTAATCTTGAATAACCTCAAACTGCAGCTGTGACCAACCAAAGACAAAATGCCTTCAACTGTTGACAAATGCTCTTGGTCCAGATTTGATGGTGGTCTAATAACATTAAAGATAGAAAATACAGGACAAAGGAAAATACCATGGACTCACAAAAGAAGCCTGTTGCATATATCTTGATTTTTTTTTTGCTCTTAAAGTGTTTCAAAATGTATATTCAATGTACTTGTGTGTTCTCTCTCCCAAAATTATTTTCAATCACAAGGTAATAATCATCATAAAATAAAACTGTACTTAAAATTGATCATTATTGTCACTCAGTCCTGCCTTATTAACACAGAATGCTATACATATGAAAACAGGCTCCTTGATTCATTAGAGAGATACTTAAACAGGTAGCTTACAAGCTGTATTTATTTTATGTTGAACTAAATGTTGTGTTATAGACAGAGAAAAAATACATGAAAATCAAATTCTATGAAAATTAGTCTTGAGGCAGGCAGTTTCTAGGCTCTGAAAGTAAAGCAATGGATACTGACTAAGTGGAAGAGGTTTTGTCTTTATCATCAAATATTCACACATTCAATGCCATGCAGTGTCAGAAGCTGAGGCATCACAGTTACTCTGAGATGTCTGTGGATGTCTATTTTCTGAGGAAAATCTTGGCTCTTTTCACTGTGGTTCCTCTGGATCATCTCTACTTTATGTACCAGTGACTATTCTTGAGGCATTCATCCTGATTAGACTCCTTAATTTCCGTGAACAAAATTTAACTGTGTTTTCATTTGGTTGCTTATAAAACATATGTATCTTAACAACATATGCACTTAAACTTATGGTTCTTGGCCAGTTCTTCTAGGAAAAAAGTGGTCTATAATTTTCAATACCTTATAGAAACAGATATCTGTTCTATAAGAGAGAAAAGTTTTACTGGTACTAAATTCAAAATTAAATCTGCCATGTAATCTTTAGGTAAGATAAAACATGATGAATATTAAACAACCTGATGGATATTATTTTGAATAAGGGTTTTAACTCAGAAATATTTTTCACAGGGTTATTTTTGTATCACTGTAAGTGGAAGCACAGTATTATAACAATTTTTGAAGATGTTTTTGTCGATTTAATGTAAGCACATAGATTTCTAAATAACTTGATGATGATCACTGCAAGTATTCATAAGGTACTCATGTGCCAATACTGTTTTAAGCATTTTATTTAGATGAACTTGCTTAATTTTCCTCATCACCCTAAGAGATAGACATGAATCATGATCCCGTTTTTACAGATGTGGGAACTATCTCATAGAGAAGTTAATATCTTGCCCAGTATCACTCTGTTAAGGAGCAAGAACACAAACTTGTCTATTTATGGTACCTTACACATTTTTTGGCCTATCTATTTTTTGCTTTCATATAATTTCTTTCCTTTCTTGGACTTTTGAAGTAGTTGTATAATGATAAATTCAAAACTGAACTCCAAGAGCCTACTATTTTGTAATCTTAAAGTGTCAATTAAAAGAGCAACATACAGCAGCAAAATTTTTGAAAATTTAGGAGACTGCCTGCAATCTGTGGGAGGGTGGCAGATTATTCAGCTAGAGACTTCAGAATTATGTAGTTTGGGAAATATTGGTATCAATTCACAGTTTTTTACCATAGAGAAAAATAAATCATTCCAACATCAATGAATCATATATGCTACCACAATTTCTCTTAAAGAAGTTCTATCATGAACTTCTTTGCTATATAACAATGTTATATTATTTTTCTTCATAGTTTCCATACTAGGCTATTATTGTCTAAGTTGTTTTTTTCCTCCTTCTTTAAAAGGTTTAACTTGATAGCAGCATGAATGTGCTTTTTTTTAATTTTCAGATTGTATCATGCTAACATCACAGCAGTCTTTATGGAATAGTACTAAGTGGTTAATAAATGAAATAAAAAAATAGAACAGTACTAAGTGTTTGCCCATTCATGGAATATATTAATAAATCAGCAAGCTCCCATTACTTATTGATGTATGGGACATGAAAAGTAAAAACTATCTGCTTCCCACTTTCATCATATTGAGGGATATGCATAAAAATGATGATAATTAAGTACAGCAATGGCTTAAGGAGAAATGGGATTCCAAAGTGGTGCTAATAGTAGAGAACTTGCCTGCCAATGCAGGAGATGTAGGATGTGGGTTCAATCTCTGGGTTGGGAAGATCTCCTGAAGGAAGGCATGGCAACCCATTCCATTATGCTTGTTTGGAGAATCCCATAGACAGAGGGGCCTGGCGGGATAGGGTTTCACAGAGTCGGACATGACTGAAGTGACTTAGCGTACACCCAAAGGGGAAATATATATATATATATATATACACACACACACACACATATATACTGAGATCATGGTGTGTGTGTGTGATAAGTCTTGATAGATGAAGTAGCAAGTCACAAGATGGACCTGATGAGCAAAGGTACAGGGAAGCCTTGTGGGACACAAAGAATTTGGTGCACTGGGGGACGTGATGGATGTAGTACAAGCACGTGTGTTAAGTAGTGTCACATGGAGGTTAAGAGAGTAGACTCATATTACTACCAGACTGGTCCCCAGGCAGTGATTTCAGATAACTTCCTTATTAACTTCTCTGTGTTATAATTTCCTTATTCATATAATAGGGAAAATAATAGTATCTACCTAAACTGTAGGGTTTTTGAGAGTTAAATAAAATAGTATTAAAAGCTCTTAGTATAACACAAAGAAATAGAGGGAAAAAATAGAATGGGAAAGACTAGAGATCTCTTCAGGAATATTAGAGATACCAAGGGAATATTTTGTGCAAAGATGGGTACAATAAAGGACAGAAATGGTATGGACCTAACAGAAGCAGCAGATATTAAGAAGAGGTGACAAGAATACAGAAGAACTGTACAATAAAGATCTTCGTGACCCAGATAATCACGATGGTGTGATCACTCACACTCACTGAGCCTGACATCCTGGAATGTGAAATCAAGTGGGCCTTAGAAAGCATCACTACAAACAAAGCTAGTGGAGGTGATGGAATTCCAGTTGAGCTATTTCAAATCCTGAAGATGATGCTATGAAAGTGCTACACTCAATATGCCAGCGTATTTGGAAAACTCAGCAGTGGCCACAGGACTGGAAAAGGTCAGTTTTCATTCCAATCCCAAAGAAAGGCAATGCCAAAGAATGCTCGTACTACCACACAATTACACTCATCTCACACGCTAGTAAAGCAATGCTCAAAATTCTCCAAGCCAGGCTTCAGCAATGCATGAACCGTGAACTTCCAGATGTTCAAGCTGATTTTAGAAAAGGCAGAGGAATCAGAGATCAAATGGCCAACATCTGCTGGGTCACTGAAAATGCAACAGAGTTCCAGAAAAACATCTATTTCTGCTTTATTGACTATGCCAAAGCTTTTGACTATGTGGATCACAATAAACTGTGGAAAATTCTGAAGAGATGGGGATACCAGACCACCTGACCTACCTCTTGTGAAACCTATGTGCAGGTCATGAAGCAACAGTTAGAACTGGACATGGAACAACAGACTGGTTCCAAATAGGAAAAGGAGTATGTCAAGGCTGTATATTGTTACCCTGATTATTTAACTTATATGAAGAGAACATCAAGAGAAACGCTGTGCTGGAGGAAGCACAAGCTGGAGTCAAGACTGCTGGGAGAAATATCAGTAACCCCAGATATGCAGATGACACCACCCTTATGGCAGAATAAAGAGCCTCTTGATGAAAGTGAAAGAGAAGAGTGAAAAACTTGTCTTAAAGCTCAACATTCAGAAAACTAAGATCATGGCATCTGGTCCCATCATTTCATGGCAAATAGATGGGGAAACAGTGTAAACAGTGGCTGACTTTATTTTTCTGGGCTCCAAAATCACTGCAGATGGTGAGTGCAGCCATGAAATTAAAAGACACTTACTCCTTGGAAGGAAAATTATGACCAACCTAGACAGCATATTAAAAAGCAGAGACATTACTTTGTCAATAAAAGTTTGTCTAATCAAGGCTATGGTTTTTCCAGTGGTCATGTATGGATGTGAGAGTTGGACTATAAAGAAAGCTGAGCACTGAAGAATCGATGCTTTTGAACTGTGGTGTTGGAGAAGACCTTGAGAGTCTCTTGGACTGCAAGAAGATCTAATCAGTCCATCCTAAAGGAGATCAGTCCTGGGTGTTCATTGGAAGGACTGATGTTCAAGCTGAAACTCCAATACTCTGGCCACCTCATGCAAAGAGCTGACTCATTTGAAAACACCCTGATGTTGGGAAAGATTGAGGGCAGGTGGAGAAAAGGACGACAGAGGATGAGATGTTTGGATGGCATCACTGACTCCATGGACATGGTTTTGGGTGGACTCCGGGAGTTGGTGATGGACAGGGTAGGCCTGGCGTGCTGCGGTTAATTGAGTCACAAAGAGTCAGACACGGCTGAGCGACTGAACTGATACTGATACTGAGTGCCTTGCACATAAGCATTCAGTAAATGTTACCTGTCACTGTTACCCAAAAGAGACAACTAATTCTTAAGTATTAATACTTAAGAATTTCATATTAATGGTGACACATCCTCCAAACGTGTTTTCACATTAAGAGTCAGTAACTTTAGGTCATGCTTATAGATCTCTTTGGTCTAAGGTAGTCTGGTCTATAAATCAGAAGGCTATTTCTGGAAGGCAGCATCCCACCTCTAATGTTCTCAGTGGTGTCTGAATAGCTGTTTTATATCTAAGCATTTTGATCTCCTAACTTGAAAATTCAGTTGACAAATAGGCACAAAAAGTAAATGGACAATACCCATGTTGTCACTAGATACCTCAACTACATATTTTAGAAGGGTTATGTTTTTTAAAGGTATATAAGGTTTATCTTTTGTGGGGAAGATGAATGATATTGAGAGGAATAGGTTCACATTTGAGCTTGGATAACTCAAAATCAACTCTAATTTTATTTTTATTATTATTTTTTAAAATCTATACTGAATTTGCTACCATACTGTTTCTGGTGTTTATGTTCTGGTTTTTTGACTGCAAGGCATGTGGGATCTTAGCTCACTGCCCAGGGGTTGAACCCATACCACCTGCACTGGAAGGTGAAGTTGTAACCATCAAACTGCCAGGGAAGTCCCTCAACATTCTAATTTTAATTGAATTTGACTTAGACATCTTTACTCTTCCATTGGCTACATTTGGACATTTGAATGGAAGAAAAACTCGAATACATTCATTTTCTAAAAGCCGCCTCCTAGCTGAATGCTGTTAAGAGTACAATAACTGCAATGAGTACTATTGAAAGCTTAAAGGAAAGTCAGAAGGACACACAGTCTCAACATTTACATCCCACATGCCACCACCTCCCATGTGACAGCTTAAGTCATTATAACTTCCAAAGAGCCACTAAGGAATGGTTGTCTGAACGACATGGCAGGTTTAGGTGAACCTATTTCTCTTGGGCAGAAATTCGCAGGACTGACCAAGTTCCACAGTTAGGAGATCTTTCTGAGTTTCCTAGATCAGGCCAATTTGTTCTTAGGAACTCCTCTGTTTGCTTGTGAATTGGGGTGTTATATACTCTATAGCAAAAAGAGTATAAAGATCTTTCCCAATCAGTCTTTCCACTAAAGGATAGAATAAGACATTATACCCTTTAAGTAACTTCTTTTAGCTTATTATTTCTTTGTATTTACTCTTTACTTTAAAATGTCACATGGAAAATGCACTGCCCAAATCCAATGACAAAGCCTAAGAGAGAGGGATTGGCCCTTTTGAAAAAATTTCCTGTCTTTCTACACTAAAGCTCAAACACTAGCATCTTTCCCAGCACCTTTTTGGCAGACTGGGGTTCTACAAAGAGACACCTCAAATTCCTTGGGAGTTGAGTGTCAGTCTATAAAATGAAAGTCACTGGATATGGATTCCAGAAAGTGCAATGACAACGTGCTACTATATAAGTATTTTTTGGAGTTGTTGACTTGCTTAATGGTGTATTGAAAGATACACTTTTTTTCAGAAGGGAGTTCGTATCATTGCAAAGGAGAGACTAAATTCCTGGCAATTTTTTAATTGAAAACTTGAGACTAAACAAGAGATGGAGAGAGGACTAACTGAAAAAAAAAGTTCCTCTGAAGGGCGAAGGAGTAAAGGTACAAGGTTCTTTTGTTGGTGGTGGTTGCTTTGAAATGTCAAGATCAGTTTAGCTGCAGGATGGAGATAGCAGACTGTTGCAGAACTACAGCCAGCTAGTGGAAACCAGCCATTGTTGGTTGAAAGGAAAAGTGACCTACCCTAGTTCATGGAACAATCAGGGTTAACGGAGAAAGGCAGGCGGTAGGTTTAAGGCACAGTTAGCACCTCCCTTCCCTCACATCGGCAGTGGTGCTACAGCGGGTGACTGGGCTGGCGGTGCGAAGAGATTTGGGGTGGCTCTGCACGTGCGCAAAATTCAACGAGCAATGAAGTAAAACAGTTCATTTGAAGCAGTTCTACTCAGGTGGACAGAACTGGAGCCCATTATCCAGAGTGAAGTAAGCCGGAAGGAAAAACAACAATACAGTATACTAATGCATATATATGGAATTTAGAAAGACGGTAACGAGAACCCAGCATGCGAGACAGCAAAAGGAATGCAGATGTACAGAACAGACTCGTGGACTCTGTGGAAGAGGGCAAGGGTGGGATGATATGGGAGAATGGCATTGAAACATGTTAATTACCGTATGTGAAATCAATCGCCAGCCCAGGATTGATGCTCGGGGCTGGTGCATCGGGATGTCTCAGGGGGAGGGAATTGGGAGGGCGGGGGGAGGGGGGTTCTGGAGGGGGAACATATGTATACCCATGGCGGATTCATGTCATTGTATGGCAAAACCAACACAATAAAGTAAAGAAAATTAAAAAAAAAAAGAAATAATTGAGCTTACTTGTAAGCATCCTATACTTCTTGTGGACTTTGCTTTGTAAATCACACAGATTTAGAAATAAACTTAGGAGGAATTAGAGATTGATGAAAATATCTGCAACTTAGTAAGTTTTGTTTAAAAGAAAGTAAGTGTATGAATGAGGTAATTATGGGTTGTACACATAACTCTTATGATGGTCTATGCCTGAGGACAGCCAAGCACCAGTCTATGACATACGCCCACACTATCATTTCCCAGGAACAGTTACCCAGATGTTTAATGCCCTCAAGCAGTGAATTGGCCTTTAAAAGGATGAGTTTAGAATAGCAAACATTTTACAGACTTAAAACATCACATATGATTTCAAATAGATACCTACATGCTTCCAAGATTAGGGTAATTGTCCAGAAATAGAACTGAAGGAATAGTCAAAGGGGTAAAAGTATTAAAATCATAAAATATTCATACCACTGTTACCAAAGTAATAAAATGGGAATATAAAATGTTTATATTTTAGCCAAACATATAAATAGGAACACAAAAATAGCATATCATGAACCAAAATTAACAGGAAACAATAGCAACAAACTAAAAATTCAATTGCAAAAGTGACTTAGGTTTTGGTGACCATGGCCAAAAGGATGCAAGCGCAGGTTAAGGTATTAGAACAAAATAAAAACACCCTGTTTCTGGAACTGGTCAGATCTGCATTAGGTCGCACAGCATTTTCCAGTGTGTGAAGTAGCCCTAGGAGATACTCCATTTAAAAAGTTCTAATATGTTGGTCACTTAATGCAAAGACTTGACTCACTGGAAAAGACCCTGATGCTGAGAAAGACTGAGGGCAAGAGGAGAAGGGGCAATAGAGGATGAGATGGTTGAATGGCATCACTGACTCAATGGATGTGAGGTTGAGCAAATTCTGGGAGATTGTGATGGACGGGGAAGCCTGACATGCTGCAGTTCATGGGGTTGCAAAGAGTTGGACATGACTTAGAGACTGAACAGCAACAACATGATCAAACACGTTTGAGAAATGCTGCAAAACACATTTCTCCTTTGAAATTTTATAATGTACTCAAGTAAATCAAAACCTTTAGAAGCCCTATGGCAAAGAAATGTTTATTTGACACCTAGAGCTCACCAACATAAAAGGACAAATAAAAATTAACCCAATACACTATTCCCGCCCTGTTGACAATTAGGGAAGATATTCCCCTATTTCCCACCTCCAACTTCTTTTACCTAGAGCATTTACTTTAGAAACTTTATTGTAAATATTTTTTCTTATTTTTAAAATGTATATATATATATATATATATATATATATGTGTGTGTGTGTGTGTGTGTGTGTCTGTTTGAAAACTAGATAGGCCTTTTGTCGGCTTTATGACCCATGGGTCTAGGAGTCATCCTTTTCAAAAGCAAAAATCAAGGAAAACAGTGTCCCTCTCTCCCTCTTCTATGAGACGGTAGGAGCCTAACTTCAGGGGTTGCCTTGCTGTAGTTTGCAAAGCCACCTCTTGTCATGAAGATATGTGGTATATTTTTCTTTCGGATAAAGCCTATAAGCTAACACCAATAGGCACTCCAATTACTAGGAAAGTTAGGATAAACTACATGTGACAAATGATGCTGTCAATCCTCTTACTTGCAGATTAGTTACTGTCTCTATAATGGGTTCTATCTGCTTGCCTATACGAGGGAATGCAATTTCTTTCTGTCTTTGCAGTCTCTTATTAGACTATGTATGATGCACATCACATTTAAATTTAATGCTTATTCAGTAATAAAAGTGTTTTCTCTTTCTATTGCTTTTGTGGAGAGGATATTTGTATTGGTAGAAGATTTTGTTTTAATTAACTTCCCCCAATACCATACATGCCTGAGCTATCATCTCCCACCAGCTTCATTCTTTTATGAATGCCAATGAAAAATGTGCACATTTTGGGGATCAATGATTTACAGTATTCCACTTAAAGTTTTCTACAATGACTCCACATATCTTAAGGTGTCAATATCTTAAGAATGAAGATTAAGAAAATTTGCATGAAAAAGAAACAGAGAACTTAGTTTTCCTTAGGCACCCAGCAATCTTTCTCATCTGGGTTTCCTCACCCAAGCCACACAACACAAAAAGACAATTTCTCAACTCTTTAAAGGGTGCTACATAATCTATGCCATTCTAGAAACCTAGGAGAGAACAGGATTTATTACACAAAAACCTTTAAATCAAGAAAGCTTAATTCTCTGAAATTCAAGTTGAGGAAGGCTGGCTGATCTTCACCTCCTCTCAGAGCTGACCAAACTGCATGCGGATGGCTTTTCCTTAGACTTCAGATTCATGAACGCAATTTCTGACCCGACATTTCCATTTAAATATCTGATAAACAACTCAATACATCTAGTACTAAATTTGATCTTTCATCATAATGCTGCTCTTTGAAATATCTCCTCTATCTCAATTCTATTCTCCAAGTTTTCAAGTAAAAAAAAAAATCTTGGAGTCATTCTTGACTCTTTTTTTATCTATACTAAAGAAATCTTGTTGGGTTTACCTTCTCAATATGTCTAGAGATACTCACTCCCCACCACCACTATCGCCACCACCCAGGACTGAGACATCCCCGTCTCTTACCTGTCTGTCCCAATCGCTTTTTACTATTCTGTGTGTACACTGCTCTCTCCCATCCAGTCATTCTCAGCATGGCAGCTGGGTTGTCCCTGTCAATCATTATCTCTCTGACCTCATTCCAGCACATTCTCTCCTTGTTGTTCAAACATGCTAGGCATCTCACCTTAGGGTCTCTGCGATGGCTCTTCCCTCTGTCTGGAATACTCTCCCATAGGATCACATTCTTCACTTCAAGTCTTTACCAAAATGTCACCTTCTTAGTGAGAGTATTTTGACCATACTTATTAAAATTGCAAACCATACTCGAATCTTTGATGCTCCTGATCCCTCTTACCTTGCTGTCCCCCTCCCCCATAATATGTATTTCCTTCTAATATACTAGGTAATTTACTATCTTTTATGGTTATTTATATTTTCTGACTCTCCTTACTGCCCTCTAAAATACAAGAGGCATCAAGGTGTGTATCTTTGCATTCCACACGCCTAGAGAGATCCTGCAACACAGCAAGTAGACAATGAACATTTGAACAAATTAATCAAGTGGTGTTTAAAACCAGCAGCAGGTAAGATTAAGATTTAAAGCACAGGAAAAAAATTACAACAAGCCGGTTCTCAGGTTCATGCATAGGTTAATGATGAAGGTCACAAAATTCTCTCGTAGGAAATCATAAGCCTAGAGTACATTTCTAAACAGTCTAACACAGTGAGGGGGAAGCTAGTCTGGAAGCAGAGTAATGAAGCTGACTTTGGCAAATTCAGATAGCTCTACTGTTTCATAAATTATTTTAGGCAATAGAAGAAAGAAAAATCAAAGGCTATGCTTTTCTTATAAAGTATATCTAAGAGTAATCTACTAATTAGGAGCTTAATTATCTCTCCATAAATGAAAATGAAAATTGGGGTCATAAGTCACTCCTAACAAAGTGGTATTGCAAATAATCTAAATTTTGATATTATTCTTAGGCTCATGGGTGGTAACTTCAATGCCTTAACAAAAAATTGAAGGAAGAGTTGAGGTGTGGTCAATTGTCTCACTTTGTAATCAGCTGGTGGTTGGTTGGCCAACTGAAAAGTTGGCTAAGGAGGGACTATGACAAGTAATACACACTGTATACATTTCATTTTAACCTAAAACACATGAATCATCTTTCTAAGAAGAATCAAGCCCTTTTCTTTTGAGTATAGGTCTGTTGGTTGGTGTTTATTTTCTTCCTTGCTAAGTCATGCCCACATTTCATCTCTACAAATTTTAGTTTTATTTCTTTAAAGTAAAACTTTAAAGATACTTCTGAAGAATTTTGACTGAAAACATCACTAGATTTATTTTTTAAACTTAAACATTTTGTATTATAATTCATATTTATGCAATTAGACTTTTTATGATTCTAAAAGTATATTCTGAAGTAATTTCATGGGTAATTTTGTATTTTAGGAATAGATACATTTCATTTTTAATCATTCTAAATTTTTTCTTCAGTCTTTTACAATGGTCTTGTCCAAGCCCACTTTGACAGAATTTTTTTGTAACTTATCAAGTCTTTCAAATAATTTGGCTATATTTTCATAGAATCTACTCTTGAATTTCACATTTATAATCCTACGTTTACTAAATATTTGATTAAAGTGTGTAACGATATGAAATACAGTAATCACAGTCTGGGGGTAAACACTACTAGTCATTGATAAATACACAAAACAACTGGTGGACACAGAAATGCAGAGTGACCTAGGGAATACCACACTCCACATGCCTTGAGCCACATTCAGAGCATTCTGTAGAGGAGGGGTGTTTGGATTTTATAAGCAATAATCAATTCTCTGACTATTCTGATACCAACTATAATTCAACTGAATTTTGACAGTAACTACCCAGAGTTATCACAGATATTGCCCTTCCCCTCCCCAAATTGAGGGCTCAGTTTAACAAGATTGTCTTTACTTTAGATGCTAGTCTCAAGTCCCAGTTCCCCAGACTATCCATATTTCTGTCATCCTTGGTTATAAAGGATCTTTTATATCAAGTATCACTTCACTCCAGGTTCAATACTCACTAGAATGATGCACGGAACTCAGGAAAACATTATACTTACATTTATCAGATTATTATAAAGGATACAACTTGGACCTAACAGAAGCAGAAGATATTAAAGAAGTGGCAAGAATACACAGAATGATACAAAAAGGTCTTAATGCCCCAGAAAACCATGATGGAGTGATCATTTACCTAGAGCCAGACATTCTGGAGTGCAAAGTCAAGTCAGCCTTAGGAAGCATTACTATGAACAAAGCTAGTGGAGGTGATGGAATTCCAGTTGAGCTATTTCACATCCTAAAAGATGATGCTGTTAAAGTGCTGCACTCAATATGCCAGTGAATCTGGAAAACTCAGCAGTGGCCACAGGACTGGAAAAGGTCAGTTTTCATTCTAATTCCAAAGAAAGTCAAGGCCAAAGAATGTTCAAACTATGGCATAACTGCACTCATTTCACATGCTAGCTAGGCAATGCTCAAAATTCTTCAAGCTAGGCTTTAACAGTACATGAACCAAGAACTTCCAGGTGTACAAGCTGGATTTTGAAAAGGCAGAGGAACCAGAAATCAAATTGCCAATATCTGCTGGATCATAGAGAAAGCAAGAGAATTCATGAAAAATATCTATTTCTGTTTCATTGATTATGCTAAAGCCTTTGACTGTGTGGATCACAACATACTGTGGAAAATTCTGAAAGAGATGGGAATACCAGACCACCTTACCTGACTCCTGAGAAATTTGTATGCAAGTCAAGAAGCAACAGTTAGAACTAGACATGTAAAATCGGATGGGTTTAAAATTCGGAAAGGAGTTATCAATCTGTATATTGTCACCCTGCTTATTTAAATTATACACAGAGTACATTATGAGAAATGCCAGGCTTGATGAAGCACTGCAATCAAGATTGCCAGGAGAAATATCAATAAGCTCAGATATGTAGATGACACCACCCTAATGACAGAAAGTGAAGAGGAACTAAAGAGCATCTAGATGAAGGTAAAAGAGAAGAGTGAAAAGCCTGGCTTAAAACTCAACATTCATAAAACTAAGATCATGGCAACTGGTCCCATCACGTCATGGCAAATAGATGGGGAAACAATGGAAACAGTGACAACCTTAATTTTCTTGGGCTCCAAAATCACTGGGGATGGTGACTGCAGCCATGAAATTAAAAGATGCTTGCCCCTTGGAAGAAAAGTTATGACCAACCTAGACAGCATATTAAAAAGCAGAGACATTACTTTGCCAACAAAGGTCTGTCTAGTCAAGGCTATGGTTTCTCCAGTAGTCATGTATGGATGTGAGAGTTGGACCATAAAGAAGGCAAAGCACCAAAGGATTGATGCTTTCAAACTGGTACTGGAGAAAACACTTGAGAGTCCCTCAGACAGCAAAGAGATCAAATCAGTCAATCCTAAAGGAAATCAGTCCTGAATATTCATGGGAAGGACTGATGCTGAAGCTACAAGCGCCAATTCTTTGGCCACCTGATGTGAAGAGCTGACTCACTGGAAACGACTCTGGTGCTAGGAAATATTGAAGGCAGGAGGAGAAGAGGACAACAGAGGATGAGATGGTTGGATGGCATTACTGATTCAATGGACATGAGGGTGAGCAAACTCCAGGAGAGAATGAAGGACAGGGAAGACTGGAGTGCTGCAGTCCATGCGGTCACAAAAAGTCAGACATGACTGAGTGACTGAACAACAACTTAGGAACAATCGAACAGAAGAGATGCATAGGGTAAGGTATGAGGGGTGGTGGGGTGGTACAGACCTTCCATGCCCTCTCTCTCTGGTATGCCATTCTCCCAGCACATCACTGTGGTCATCAACCAAGAAGCTCTCTTAAACTCATTATTTCAGAGTTTTAAATTAAAGGTTCACACAGAAGTATACTTGATTAAATCATTGGCCTTTGGTAACTGGACTTCTCTCCCCTACCTCACTTCTTAGACACTGAAGAATGGGGCTGAAAGTTCTAGCCTTCTAATCATGTAGTTGGTTTTTCCCAGCCCCTCTGCCCTCATAAGTCATCACATTAGCAGACAATGAGACATTCCTATTAGTCAGGAAATAGCAAAGATTTTAAGAGCTTTGTGTCAGAATGGGAGTGGAGGGAGCAAAGAACACATATATATTTTTTATTATATCACAAATGGTTATAGTATATAGTGAGCATATATGTTTATCTCTTTTCCCTTCTGGACTGTGTACTCCACGAGGGCAGTCTTTTACCTGTTTTTCTTTTTTCCTCCTGATGCACAAAGTGGATACTCAAAAAGTTTTAGTAAGGGAGTGACTTCCTGAATGGAGCACGCAAATTGCATTTTAGCAGTGTATAATATTGCACAGTAATTTTAAAAAAAGGATAGAATGAGACATTTCAGCAGAAATGAAACCATCATAGTCAATTATAATAATTCCTATGACAAAATTCTAATTAACTAAATATTGCCTTGTGTAAACCCTGATATCTGGCACCAATATATGGCCAATTACTCACTATATATGACAGAACAATTCACAAAACCACTCTGGTTCTGAATATTCTCAACTGAAAAACACAGGAAAAATAATACCCTCTTTTATCACAGAGCAGTATTGTGAGGGCTAAACAAAATAAGGTACTAAGGTGATTATAAATTTAAAATTTTAGCCAAGTAAGAGTATTTGAAGTTTTATTAAAACATAATGTTAACAAGCATAATGTCTGACTTCTGAACAGGAAAAGAATATTAATGAAAATGCATAGAAAAAAAATTAGCTACAAAGTTTATTTACTCCTGAAAAATGCTGAAAAGCATTTTATACATAGCTCAGTCTGAACTTCCAAATCATCAAGTTTGAAAAAGGTGCAACATAAAAGCAAAAGAGACACTGTGAAGTATATTGCACAGTACCTTGTCTTCACTCCACTTTGGGTCTGGTGCTATAATCAATGGGAAATTTTCCTGTATAAAGCCTGGAGGATATAGTATATCACATTCAGCCCTTTCCAATAAGGTTATTTATTGCTATTCAATTCATGTGTCCCTTAGGTTTTGGCAACATTTTAAAATTTTTTCTCCTACACAGTGGCCAGGCAAGTAAATCACATTGCATATTTCCAATGTCACATATTTATCTCACCCTGCATTGGTGGCTTTATTTCTTTGTCCCTCAGAGTATCTTAAAATTTATCTGTACAAGCCTCTTTTTTTATAATTCTCCAATTTCATATTATTGTTTCCCTCTTAATATCTTCTTAATAAAAAGTGCTAAAAACATAAAAAGTCAACAAAACTAGAAGCAATGTGATAAATATTATAGATGAGACACCTTTCCTTGTAGACTAAAGGTACTGGTTGATATTTAAATAAAACAATACTATCTTTGCCATAAGGTCTCCAAACAGTTCATTAGAAATACACAAGTACAAAGAACTGCATTAGAGCAGCCTCATGGGTCTCTCCAAAGGACAATAACAATGAACATGGCTCACTCCTGCTTACTGCCAAAAATTCTGAGTAAGAGCCCAAATACCTGAGATCTGTCAGGCGATGCTGAACTATATATAACTCAGTGGTTTTCATCAGTTTTTTACCAACTTTTGTAGGCAGCCATTTTGGTAGGAAGAAAGACCCCATCATTCATCTACATCACTTGTTCCCACTTTCAAATGGGAAAAAAATCTTTGTGATAACAATATTATACCATATCATATTGTATGATACTACTATACTACTATATGGTACTACTATATTATATACCTTTAGAAACTTGAGTATGATTATAATCTTCTATACTGTATATGCTATATGGTACTATTTTACACTATACAGTACTGTGCAATTTCTGAAGGAAAGTTTGTACATATATGTACTTTTGCAATAAGTAGAATGAGTAATGCATCTTTGATCCACAATATATAGAATGTCTTAAAGTATAGTTCAGTTCCATTGCTCAGTCGTGTGTGCCTCTTTGAGACCCCATGGACAGCAGCACGCCAGCCTTCCCTGTCCATCACCAACTCCTGGAGCTTATTTAAACCCATGTCCATTGAGTTGGTGATGCCACCCAACCATCTCATCCTCTGTCATCCCCTTCTCCTCCTGCCTTCAATTTTTCCCAGGATCAGGGTCTTGTCAAATGAGTCAGTTCCTTGCATCAGGCGGCCAAAGTATTGAAGCTTCAGCTTCAGCATCAGTCCTTCCAATGAATATTCAGGACTGATTTCCTTTAGGATTGACTGGTTGGATCTCCTTGCAGTCCTGGAGACTCTCAAGGAAGAGTCTTCTCCAACACCACAGTTCAAAAGTATCAATTCTTCGGTGCTCAGCTTTCTTTATTGTCCAGCTCTCACATCCATACACGGCTACTGGAAAAACCATAGCTTTGACTAGACAGACTTTTGTTGGCAAAGTAATGTCTCTGCTTTTTAATATGCTGTCTAGTTTTGTCATAGCTTTTCTTCCAAAGAGCAAGCGTCTTTTAATTTCATGGCTGCAGTCACCATCCCCAGGGATTTTGGAGCCCAAGAAAATAAAGTCTCTCACTGTTTCCACTGTTCTACAACAATTTGCCATGAAGTGATGGGAAGGCATTCCATGATCTTAGTTTTTTGAATGCTGAGTTGTAAGCCAAGTTTTTCACTCTCCTCTTTCACTTTCATCAAGAGGCTCTTTAGTTCTTCGCTCTTTAGTTCTTCGGTTATTCGTATTTCTCCTAGCAATCTTGATTGCAGCTTATGCTTCATCCAGCCCAGCATTTTGCATGATGTATTCTGCATATAAGTTAAATAAGCAGGGTGACAATATACAACCTTGATGTATTCCGTTACCGATTTGAAACCAGTCTGTTGTTCCATGCACAGTTCTAATTGTTGCTTCTTGACCTGCATACAGATTTCTCAGGAGTCAGGTAAGGTGGTCTGGTATTCCCATCTCTTGAACTATTTTCCACAGTTTGGTGTTGTCCACACAGTCAAAGGCTTTGGCATAGTCAATAAAACAGAAGTAGATGTTTTTCTGGAACTCTCTTGCTTTTTCTTTCTTTTTTTTAGTATTTTTTTTTATTGGTTTTGCCATACAATGACATGATATCGCCATGGGTGTACATATGCTCCCCCTCCAGAACCCCCCTCCCTCCTCCCTCCCTCCTCCCTCCCCCCGGGAAATCTCGGTGCAGCACCCCTGAGCATCAATCCTGGGCTGGTGATTGATTTCACATATGATAATTAACATGTTTCATTGCCATTCTCCCATATCATCCCACCCCTGCCCTCATCCACAGAGTCCATGAGTCTGTTCTATATGTCTGCGAGGAACTCTCTTGCTTTTTCAATGATCCAACAGATGATGACAATTTTATTTCTGGTTGCTCTACCTTTTCTAAATCCGGCTTGAACATCTGGAAGTTCACGGTTCACATATTGCTGAAGCCTGGCTTGGAGAATTTTGAGCATTACTTTACTAGTGCGTGAGGTGAGTGCAACTGTGAGGCAGTTTGAGCATTCTTTGGCATTGCCTTTCTTTGGGATTGGAATGAAAACTGACCTTTTCCAGTCCTGTGGACATTGCTGAGTTTTCCAAATTTGCTGGCCTATTGAGTGCAGCACTTTCACAGCATCATCTTTCAGGATTTGAAATAGCTCAACTGGAATTCCATCACCTCCACTAGCTTTGTTTGTAGTGATGCTTCCTAAGGCCCACTTGACTTCACATTCCAGGATATCTGGCTCTAGGTGAGTGATCATGCCATTGTGGTTTTCTGGGTCATGAAGATCTTCTTTGTATTGTTATTCTGTGTATTCTTGGCACTTCATCTTAATATCTTCTGCTTCTGTTAGGTCCATACCATTTCTGTTCCTTTTTGTGTCCATCTTTGCATGAAATATTCCCTTGGTATCTGTAATTTTCTTGAGGAGATCTCTAGTCTTTCCCATTCTATTGTTTTCTTCTATTTCTTTGCATTGGTCACTGAGGAAGGCTTGCTTATCCCTCCTTGCTATTCTTTGGAACTCTGCATTCAAATGTGTATCTCTTTCCTTTTCTCCTTTGTCTTTAGTTTCTCTTCTTTTCTCAGCTATTTGTAAGTCCTCCTCACACAACCATTTTGCTTTTTTGCATTTCTTTTTCTTGGGGATGGTCTTGATCAGTGCCTCTTATACAACGTTTCAAACCCTGTCCATAGTTCTTCAGGCATTCTGCCTATCAGATCTTATCCCTTGAATCTATTTGAATCTAATCCCTTGAAACTATACTATAAAGTATAGTTACTATAAGTTATAGGCCAAAAATACTTTAATAAAAGCTGGGTTAGCTAACTTCAGCATTAACTAGCCCATAATAAGTGAATCAATTTAACAATGAATTAAAGCTAACGGTAATATATATAATAAGGAATAGCAGCAACTGAAAACCCTGACCAACTCAAAACTACACTGCTGAATCATCAATAACATTTTCTCTCAAAAACTGGGGAAATTCCAAGGCTGTGCATACATTTGCAGGAGGCTTCTGTGTGGTCCGATGGTCAGTTTTTGATGATTTCTAGCAATCATTAATTTCAAGGTCATGAATAGCAAGTTTTTAAAAGATTAATAGCTATAGTAATTAACAGCAAAAGTGTTGTTAATATACTGGGCTGGAAATATTTTGATCATGGGCACTGGGCACTCTTCTGGTCAATTATTGTCTCTCACTCCTCAGTATACTAAATGTCAATGGTATCGTTCAGTCTCTGTGATAATCAAAAATATCAAGGCCAAATGCTTGCTAGTGCAGGGAGGGTGGTGTTGAGAATCATAAGGCTTGTAAAAACTCGAGAAACGATTGGTGTAGGCTAGGCTGCCTCCCACCAGGAAGAGCTCTCAAATTGCCTGGGTGACTCTGAATCTGACCACTTCACACTTTATCAAGGTAAGAACAGATATGTTTCTTAGCTTTGGATTGTAGGAAATAAACTGCTTAACCTCCTTTACTTATTCTGTGACTCCAGATGAGTTTTTTTTCCTAATTTCACTGAGCTTTAGCTTTCTCAGTTTTGAGAATGGGACAATAATGCCTGTTTTAACCACTTTATATTGCCATGGACTATATGTTCAGTTTTCAACTATGGTGGTTCACAGCTACATTATAAGCTCAATAAATATTCCTGGGCAGTGAATGCAATGGCTCTAGCTAAGGGCAAATAGGGAGGATAAGGTTAAAATCCCTAAGTGATCACAGCAATTACTGGAGTGTAAATGGCAGACTGTACCCCAGTGAGAGTAAGTCGGATTGTGGGTAGGAGAGTTAGCAGGCTGTACAGATTTTCAGAATCACTTCATTATTGCCAAATTAAAATGTATAATGTTCTTTCCTATTTTCTGTATTTTCAGTGAGACCATACATTCTCCACAGTCAATTCAATTCAGTCAAGCAGTCGTATTAAACATATGCTAAATTTTGGTACTGTTTTTGCTTTGAGAATTGTTAAATACATATTTTAAAGATTCAAAAGTATATATTTCCAGTTCCCCTTTTATTACTGAAAAAAAAACAACACTTGTCTATCTTCTGTTTTATAGCCTTCTTTTAATAAACACTTTCCCTAAGTATAATTTTCAAGATATTTTTTCCTTCTGACCCAATTTTCTCCCTTTAAAAGGCTTTCTTCTCCTACATTTCCCCATACTGTATTTGCTCTGCTTTTCTATGGAGTACTGTCATTCATTTCTCCAACTTACTAAGTAGTCCTAGAGTAAATAATTTGATATTCAAATTTTGGATATTCATTTTAATAAAAAGAAAGTTGTTAAGTGGAAGATGAAAATTACTTGTTCCTGTTCAATCTTTATTCTGAAGTAAATTTTTTTTATAGTAGGAACTGGCATTAGGCTGGTTGAAGATAGAAATCACCTGTATCAATTGATGAATATAACGTCAAAATATCCTGGGTGACTGACTGGAAGTCAGGAGGGGAAAGGGGAGGGCAAGAGGAGAAGATGGAAGGGAGAGGGATGGAGAGAAAGTACGAAAGCAGATGAATGATGGTGCATGTTGGTGAGCAGAGGCATAAAGTTCAAGTTTTTCTCCTTTTAAGGTATTGTAGAGAGAAAAATCTCAAGTAATAACATAAAGGGAACTTTCAGTGTATCTTTAACATCCACAAAAGGCTAACATTATCATTCTAATAGCGTTTTACATCATGTCCAGGTTGTTTAGAGTCTCTGATTTTCTGGCAAAAGCCAAGGTGGAAAAGTAGATACGTCATCCATGACAAATATGTAAATATTTTATTGTGAATGAATCAGATGAAATAAAATGGAAAATTTGCCAAAATGTTTAGATAAAATATTCATTACTAGTAGTAATTACAATCTGAAATTAGGAAATAAAAGTTCCATACAGGCAGAAGTGATTTTGTAGCTTCATTCATTGATGTGACCCTCTAGGTATATTCTACATTTTCATTGCATAATTTGAAAGCAAAAGCCTGTTGTAGTCTTGGACCTCAATTACAGGAACAAAAAAAAAAACCATTAAAAAAATCTGTGATCACAATTCATGTCTTAAGGGATTTTAGCTTATTTTCTCTATTATAGCAGCTGCTCTGGTTTCAGAGAAAATGATAGACAAGAAAACCATTAGCACTTCTCCAGCTAAGGCAGTAGTAATGTGAATACCAACTAATATAACAGGAACTGGCTTATGTGGGGCTGCATTAAGTGGCTTACTGTAAAAGTTAAACTGTGTTTCACTACGTTTTCAAAAGGCAAACAGACCTCTGATGTATTGCTAAGAACACATGCTGAACTCCGTGAAGGTTTGAACCACTTTTATCCAGTTCTGATTGAGGTTTAGGAGGTGCCAAGAGCTGTGCCTTTGAGCCATCAGACATCATGGTTACTCAGAACAGCCACTTTTAGGTAGAGCTCCCTCAGCACTCGCAGTGATAGGTTTTTGACAAATCAGGGGCCATTTGCTACCTGCCAAGGCATCTCAGTTATAGTTATAATAAAACTGTTACTTAAATTGTGCAAGGTTTACACACCAGGGTCACCCACCCTTTTCTCCGTATTTGGCTGTGTGCCTGTACTCCATAACCATGGCAGTCTTCAGGTATGGAAGACAATTTTCAGTCTGTCACTCTATCCTACTATATCTTGTCTCCTTCCGGCTAAACATTCCAGTGTTATAGCCAGTACAGATCTTTATGGTTCTAGCTTCCATGCTATGAGTTATCCCTCAGTTTCATGTCTTCCGCAAATTTGATTTCTAGGATGCCATTGATTCCTGGGAATCATTCTAGAAATGCCTTTATGGTAGTAAAATTAAAAATAAAATTATACAAATAATTTTATGTGTTGCCTGCATAATCTTCCTTTCTATTAACTTTAGGATTCTTTATGAGTCTCATGAATAAATTTCCTAAATATATGCCATATTCCATTAAAATAAAGACTTCATTTACTAAGACAAGTGGGATTATATATGTCAGAAAAAGTGTTAAAATTTTTTCTTATAATCTAATTAATTCCCAGATTATAAAAAAGGACCAAAAAATTATTTCCACTAACTTGTACAGAGAAGACTTGGCATAACAGACTCAGCTAGAACAATCAAATAAAATTCCAAATATTAATAGATTCAATTTTCAGAGCCTTTGGAACTGTCTAAAGACCATGTAAATTGATTGCTAATTTCCAAAACATAAGGAATGAGAAAAAAATAAACTCAAGTTACATGTGTACATGTTATGTATCCCACATTGCTTTGCAGCCTTAAGGGAAAAATGCTTCCCTGGTGGCTCAGTGGTAAAGAATTCACCTGCCAGTGCAGAAGACACACTTTTGGTACCTGGGTCACGAAGATCCCTTAGAGAAGGAAATGACAATCTACTCTAGTATACTTGCCTGGGAAATCCCATGGACAGAGGAGCCTTGTGGGCTATGTAGTCTCTGGGGGCTGCAAAGAACTGAGCATGACCTAGTGACTGAACAACAACAAATGGAAACTGATATAAAGATATATTGTCATATTTTGCAGTGATTTTGTGAGAACTGGCAACCAGAATGTGTTATTTCAGACATGGCTGTGTGTATCACCTGTAACTGACTCTCACTGATCTCCAGTTAATAGGGTTTGTGTTAATGGAGTCTCTACTTGTTAACAGTTAAGCATTTGCTTACTGGGACTTAGCGGGAGTTAGACTGGGAGTTAAAAAAAATCTCCCCTCCGGGAGACACAGACAGAGCTTCTTCTGGCAAAGGGACTGAGAATCCCCAGGGGATTTGACTTTGCAGGCCAGTGGAATTTGATTATAGGACTTACACAGGACTGGGGAAACAGATGCTTGGAGGGCACAAACAGAAACTTGTGTGCGCCAGGACCCAGGGGAAAGGGGCAGTGACTCCACAAGAGAAAGAGCCAGACTTGCCTGGGAGTGTCCAAGAGACTCCAGCACAGGCATGGCTCAACAGTGGCCTGCTCTGGGGTCAGGGGCACTGAACACAACAGTCCTGGGAGCTGCAGCCTGCTCACAGAAGTCCTTTTGAAGGAGATTGTCATTACCAGGCAATAGTTTGGCCTTGGGCCAAACTGCAGGGAGGGAACACAGTCGCACCCATCAACAGAAAATTGGAATAAAGATTTACTGAGCATGGCCCTGAACATCAGAGCAAGACTCAGATTCCCCCATAGCTAGTCCCTTGTAGCAGGAAACTTTCACAAGCTTCTTATCCTTCAGAGGGCAGACAGAATGAAAACCACGATCACAGAAAACTAACCAAACTGATCACATGGACCATAGCTTTGTTTAATGCAATGAAACTATGGGCCATGCCATGTAGGGCCAACCAAGACAGGTGGGTCATGGTAGAGTGTTATGACAAAACAGGGTCCACAGGAGAAGGGAATAGCAAACCACTTTAGTATTCTTGCCTTGAGAACTTCATGAACAGTATGGAAAGGCAAAAAGATATGACACTGAAAGATGAACTCCCCAGGGTTGGTAGGTGCCCAATATGCTACTGGAGAAGAGTGGAGAAATAGCTCCAGACATAATGAAGTTCAGTTCAGTTCAGTAGCTCAGTAGTGTACAACTCTTTGTGATCCCATGGACTGCAGCACACCAGCCTTCCTTGTCCATCACCAACTCCCAGACTTTGTGCAAACTCATGTCCATTGAGTTGGTAATACTATCCAACTATCTCATCCTCTGTCATCACCTTCTCCTCCCACCTTCAGTCTTTCCCAGGATCAGGGTCTTTTCAAATGAGTCAGTTCCTTGCATCAGGTGGCCAAAGTATTGAGGCTTCAGCTTTAGCATCAATCCTTCCAAAGGATTTCCTTTAGGATGGACTGGTTTGATCTCCTTGTAGTCCAAAGGACTCTCAAGAGTCTTCTCCAACACCACAGTTCAAAAGCATCAATTCTTCGGCACTTAGCTTTCTTTATTGTCCAACTCTCACATCCGTGCATGATCACTGGAAAAACCATAACTTTGACTAGACAGACCTTTATTGATAAAGTAATGTCTCTGCTTTTTCATAGGCTGTCTAGGTTTGTCATAGCTTTTCTTCCAAGGAGCAAGTGTCTTTTAATTTCATGGCTGCAGTTACCATACCCAGTGATTTTTGAGCCCAAGAAAATAAAGTTTGTCACTGTTTCCATTGTTTCTCCATCTATTTGCCATGGAGTGGTGGGAATGCATACCATGATCTTAAGTTTTTTGAATTTTGAATTTTAAACAAGATTTTTCACTCTTCTCTTTCACCTTCATCAAGATACTCTTTAGTTCCTCTTCACTTTCTTCCATAAGAGTGGTGTCATCTGCATATCTGAAGTTATTGATATTTCTCCCGGAAATCTTGATTCCAGCTTGTGCTTCATCCAGCCCGGCATTTTGCATGATGTACTCTGCATATAAGTTAAATAATCAGCGTGACAATACACAGCCTTAATGTACTCCTTTCCCAATTTGGAACCAGAAAACTAATCAAACTGACCATATGGACCACAGCCTTATCTAAATCAATGAAACTATGAATCATACCTGTGTAGGGACACTGAAGATGGACAGGCCATGGTGGAGAGGTCTGACAAAATGTGGCCCACTGGAGAAGGGAATGGAAAACACTGCAGTGTTCTTGCTTGAAAACCCCATGAATAGTATGAAAAGGCAAAAAGCTGGACACTGAAAGATGAATTTCCCAGGATGGCAGGTGCCCAATATGCTACCGGAGAAGAGTGGAGAAATAACTCCAGAAAAATTGAAGAGATGAGGCCAAAGCCACAACACCCATTTGTGGATATGACTGGTGATGGATGTAAAGTCTGATGCTGTAAAGAGCAATAGTGCATAGGAACCTGGAATGTTAGGTCCATGAATCAAGGTACCTTCTAATCAAGGTAAATTAGAAGTGGTGAAAGAGGAGACGGCAAGAGTGAACATCAACATTTTAGGAATCAATGAACCAAAATAGACTGGAATGGGTGAATTTATTTCAGATGACCACTATATCTACTACTGCGGGCAAGAATCCCTTAGAAGAAATGGAGTAGCCATCATAGTCAACAAAAGAGTCTGAAATGCATTACTTGGGTGCAGCCTCAAAAATGATAGGATGATCTCTGTTTGTTTCCAAGGCAAACCATTCAGTATCACAATAATCCAAGTCTATGCCCCGACCAGTAATGCTGAAGAAGCTGAAATTGAATGGTTCTATGAAGACCTACAAGACCTTCTAGAACTAACACCTAAAAGAGACGTCCTTTTCATTATAGGGGACTGGAATGCAAAAGCAGGAAGTCAAGAGATACCTGCAATAATAGGCAAATTTGGCCTTGGAGTAAATAATGAAGCAGGGCAAAGGCTAACAGAGTTTTGCCAAGAGAACACACTGGTCATAGCAAACATCCTCTTTCAACAACACAAGAAATAATGAAGAGACCAAACCAAAGCGAAAACACCACCCAGTTGAGGATATGACTGGTGATGGATGTAAAGTCTGATGTTGTAAAAAGCAATAGTGCATAGGAACATGGACTGTTAGGTCCATGAAACAAAGTAAATTGGAAGTGATGAAGCAGGAGATGGCAAGAATGAACCTCTACATTTTAGGAATCAGTGAACTAAAATGAACTGGATTGGGAAAATCTAATTCAGATTACCATTACATCTACTACTGAGTGTAAGAATCCCTTAGATGAAATGGAGTAGCCCTCATAGTCAACAAGAGTCTGAAATGAAATACCTGGGTGCAATCTCAAAAATGACAGAATGATCTCTGTTCATTTCTAAGGCAAACCATTCAATATCAAATGAGGGCAGGCTAGGCCTTGTGCAGTTTTAGTCATGGTCTCAGTAGATATTACAAACTCCTGATACATTTTTTCTTGGGGAGCTCCTGCCGTTAAGTTAGGATATTCAGGGATATATGGTGTGTTGATGTTTTATGGCTCTTTTCTCATTTACTTTTCCAGAGTAATGAGCACCCCTCTAATTTATCATTCTTCATCTTGAACCCCAAAAGCAAGACATCAACATTCATATTCTATAAGTTCTGGTAGGGAAAACCATATGTCTGTGGAAACATGTCAGTGGCAGTTTATTATTTCCTGCTAACAAATACATTAACTGACTCAAAAATGCTTTTACACAGAGAGAAATTCCAACATTATTTAACATTTTAATAGTTTTCCAATTAAATTCGACATGTTTACTTTTGCAATTCCATCAGAGAAATATACTTTATCTGTACCCAAACATTTAAACTGAAGCAGTTAACTAAATATATGGCCATGTGTTTCTAACATCCTTAACTTGCTCCCTGCAGTAGGTCAGCGCAGCCTTCATTCTTGGTAATATATTGTTACTTTTAGGTATTCATCTCCTGGCTTGCAGATTCAAGCTTTTTCTGCAGCTTCCTCTCTTCATAAAATTCCAATTTTGGATATTTCCTCTGTATACCTATTCCTAGATATCTCAACAGAAGACACAATTCCAGTTTTAAACTACTTAGAGTCTCATAGATAATAAATTCAATCATGTACAGGGACATCTTGCTGCATAAAAGAGGCAGGTCAAACCCTTGCCTAGCATTCAAAATCATTCACAATTTTATCTTTATCACCTTCCAATCCATCTCTGTCCCTCATTTAGCCTTAGTTCACATATGGTGAACTCAAGCAAATCAAATTGCTTTAGAATCTTTTTCTGTGTTCCATACACCTTCCTACCTCTCACTTTGCCTATAAACTAAATCCAAAATTCTTCCTCATGAATTATAATGCTCTTCACTTTACTTACACTTTCTTTTTCAGAAGAGTTCTCCCTTTTCCTGGTTTCATGCCTTTCAGTTCAGTTCAGTCACTCAGTCATGTCTGACTCTTTGCGACCCCGTGGACTGTAGCACGCCAGGCCTACCAGTCCATCACAAACTCCCGGAGTTTACCCAAACTCATGTCCATTGAGTTGGTGATGCCATCCAACTATCTCATCCTCTGTCATCCCCTTCTCCTCCTGCCCTCAATCTTTCCCAGCATCGGGGTCTTTTCAAATGAGTCAGTTCCTTGCATCAGGTGGCCAAAGTATTGAGGCTTCAGCTTTAGCATCAGCCCTCCCAGTGAACACCCAGGACTGATTTCCTTTAGGATGGACTGGTTGGATCTCCTTCTAGTCCAAGGGACTCTCAAAGAGTCTTCTCCAACACCACAGTTCAAATGCATCAATTCTTTGGCTCTCAGCTTTCTTTATAGTCCAACTCTCACATCCATACATGACTACTGGAAAAACCATAGCCTTGACTAGATGGACCTTTGTTGACAAAGTAATGTCTCTGCTTTTAAATATGCTATCTAGGTTGGTCATAACTTTCCTTCCAAGGAGTAAGCGTCTTTTAATTTCATGGCTGCGGTCACCATATGCAGTGATTTTGGAGCCCCCAAAATAAAGTCAGCCACTGTTACCATTGTTTCCCCATCTATTTGCCATGAAGTGATGGGACCAGATGCCATGATCTTAGTTTTCTGAATGTTGAGCTTTAAGCCAACTTTTTCACTTTCCTCTTTCACTTTCATCAAGAAGCTCTTTAGTTCTTCACTTTCTACCTTTAAGGGTGGTGTCATCTGCATATCTGAGGTTATTGATATTTCTTGCAGCCATCTTGATTCATGCCTTGATCCACCCTATTTTTTTTTTCCTGGAAATGTCCCTTATTTTATTTTTGAATATCCAGCTGCCACTATATGAAGCTTCACCTTATCTCATCAATTAGAAGTACATGATTTTTTTTCCTACCTTGAACATCTATATGTGTTCAGTTCTGCCTTCCCTATAGGTTTTGTCACTTTTTAAACTTTTCATTTGAAATGAATTTAGGCTTATAGAAATGTTGCAAGGAGTTCCCATTATACCCGTGAGTCAAATCATAGTCTCTTAAATATAAATGCCTCACATAACCATAGCACAATTTTCAAAATGAAAGAGTTAACATTGGGACGCTAAACTGGAGAGTTTATTTGGATTTCACCAGCTTTCCCAGTAAGGTATATTTCTGGTCCAAGATCCAATTCAGGATCCCACATTGCATTGTGGTCATGCCTTGTTGGTCTCCTCCAAACTGTGACAGTGTCTGAGCTTTTCCTCATCTTTCATGACCTTGATAATTCACCTAATAGTATCATTACAGTTGTACATATTTATTTCCTTTGCTACAAGTTTCTTGAAACTTTTTTCACTAAGACGCATTTTTATTCCCAACAGTGCTCTAGCACATGACAGGAGCTCAATAATTAATACTTAACTACATGTCAGAAATAATTAGAAAAGATAGTTACAAAATTGACATAATTAAATACTGAGCTATGTGCCATACTGACTTTAAGTTACAAAAGTTAGAGAGCAAGAGCATGAAATTGTAGGACAAAAGACGTTCTTCGCAGTTACTAACACTCTACCTGAGTCCATTTTCTGAGCCCCCAGAGCAGAAATCATCAAAGCTCCCAGCCTGTGAGCTGATCAGGGTACAGAGATACTTAGTGATAGCAGGAAGGGCAGACACAGCCTCAGTCCAGGACTGAGCATGACTGTTGGATCTTGATACCAATAGACTTCCTCTGTCCTGTGGTGGGTCCTTGTACAGACCACTGAGCTAAAACAACTACTCCTTCCCTTTTACACCTGGGTTTCCATTCAATAGTTTCCTGTTAAGAAACTGAGGATAGAGAACTCTAGTCTTCTTGCCTGGGGCCCTGAGCCCCAGCTGGTTCTGTTTTTGAATTTCCCTACAAGTGGCTGACCAGTGTGTCTGGTGTCTCACACCATGACGCCATGAGTATCTACCCTCTGATTTCCATTTGCCTTAGTTTCCCCATTGGTATGACATGCTTGGCCTTATTGAATCCCACTCCTTTTCCAGGAAGCCAGGAGAAAGCTCAACTGACAGGTCCATGCTTTTTACATGCTATCACACCCACTGGTTATCTTCCTTAGCCATGGGAGTTTCATTCTCTTTTCCTAACAGCACCTCTTGCTAAGTTTCAGCACACTGCAGAATTGCGCCCGTTCAGCTTGTGATTCAGATGTCCTTAGCTATTTCACTTTGTTTCTAATCTCAAATTACTATGATATCCGCATAAACTATACTTCCTTATTACTACTGTAGATGCTGACTCTGTTTTTCCCCTCCTGCTAAACTTGTTAGCATTGCCTTGCTGAAGAATCCATCTTCTGAGCCAGAGAAGCTTTGTTTTGTTTTGTAAGGACTGCAATTACCGGCCTCTGAAAGAGGGCATTCTTTAATTTCAATTCCATACTGCATCTTTCACAAAGACTGAGAAATATCATTTGACAGGTTCAAGAGAAATTGAACTGATATCTGTTGGGTTTTAACTGGAGCACTGCTGAATAATTTTTCATTTTCTTTTGGAAGGCATTTACCACAAAGAGAAAACATGCCTAGTAGGGTCCCACAGAGGTGTTTTGACATTAGGCTTAATAAAGCATGAAGAACTCATTAATAAATAATGTTCTGCTAGGTTAACAAATAAAGGTGAATGCAGTGGCTAGACCCCAGAGTAAATCAAATCATGCATGCAGCCATGCGACTTATTAACCTGCAGCAGTCTCTTCAAACGTCTGGCAGAGCCCAGTGCCACAATGCACAAGTGAACCCAGCACATTACAAATTCAGGCACCTTTGGTTATGACACAAACTGTTATTCTTTTTCATACTCCATGGGTCTCAAAAAGTAAACAAATCTTCACACTGATGATGATCAGGAGGCAATCCAATGACACATTTTATCTCTGCAAGAAGGAAGGTCCCACCATCAACATGGTGGAACACTTGACACAATTACACCTGCTCATCTCATAGCCTTTGTTTCTTTATCTAAGGCAGCTGACAAAAGAGAATTAAAGAATGAGTTAAAGTACACAAACAAGCTAGTCTAGTCAGCCAAAATGGTTACTGATGAACTTTTTAGTCCCACTCAGAAAACCTTTAGTAGTATCCAGAAACATCCTCTTCATTTCTTTTTTTTCTTTTTTTTAATGAATGTTAAGTGTTCTGAAGAGTCCTTTCCTAGATACAGAAGGTCATATGGTTTTAGCTGGAGAGTGATTTCATGGCTGCCCAAGTGGGTAAAAGCTCTCGGAGTGGTAGAGGGTGGCAGGGAAGCTTTGATAGTTCGAGCTGTTGTATTTTTCTTTTGGTTCTGCGGTGCTTAAGGCAGCTGCTGCTTCAAGGAAGCTCTCTGAATGATTAAAAGCTTATGGACAGCTGCCAAGTGTCAGTTAAGCACAACTCACTCCAGCTGCTCAACAATCTGGAGGGATAGAACCTCCTGCCCCACACTCCGACTGCCCACCTACTCCATTCTCTAAAGGGTTTAGCTGGAAAGCCAACCACCAAGCAATAAAATGAAAACATTTCCAGGCACTGTTTTGATAAAACAACTTGTTGGGTGGGTTCAATTTCAACTCAAAGCCTACCAACCACACCCATATGCATAAATATACACATTTTGCCAGACCCTTTATGTGGTTATGATGGCAAAGCCATTAGATTGCCATTTAAATCTTGTCCCAAGCTGCAGATTTAAAGGCAATCATCATCCCGAGAATGAAAGCATTCCATTAAACACTCTTATCTGACTATTTTTGCAATTCCTGTGTAGTTATGTATATGTATAAGCCATATGTACACACAGTTATATAATTATATATAGTTTCTTCATTTTCAAGTTAATGGAAACAATGAAAATGAAGGAACAACCAGGATTCAAACTGATGCATGATAAGATTTCATTTTTGAGAAAACAAGAGAGGCCATGTGGAATAGTAGCAATGTGAGTAGTTATAATTATTGAACCTTACAAAGTATTTTATGTGACTTGTTTCCTTTAATTCCAATAGCTCTAAGGTGTTGACAGTGTTACCATCTGTATTTTACATATGAGAAAGTTGAGAAAGTGTCCAAGATCACACAGTAAGCAGTAGAACTAGGGATTTGAACTTGGGCAGTATGACTCCATTATTCACCTTCTCAAGTGTTATTCTGTACCACCCCTGTTATCAGGAAATCCAGTCATAGATAGCTCTACCACTAAACTGAAAAAAAAAAGGGACTTCCTGTTTTCCTCATATTACAATGAGTTGGTCATGACTTAGTGACTCAACAACAAGAATAAAAAAATGAGTTTAGGATTAGCCTAAATATTTGTTACCTTCCTGTGTGATTTTAATAAACATTCAGTTATGTCCATGTAGATGATTCCCAACTTAGGGTTTTTTGACTTTACAATGGTACAAGAGTAATATGCACTCAATAGAAACCATGCTCTGAATTTTGATCTTTTCTGGGGCTAGCAACAAGTGGATACTCTCTTTTGATGCTAGGCAGAGGCAGTGAGCTCCTGGTCAGCAACATAATCACAATGGTAAACAACTGATGCACCAACAACCGTCCTGTACCTAAACAACCATTCTGCTTTTCACTTTCAGTATAGTACTCAACACATTACATGAGACATTCAATACTTTATTATAAAATAGACTTTGTGTTAGATGATTTTTTCCAGCTGTAAGCTAAGGTAAATATTCTGAGCATATTTAAGGTAAGTGAGGCTAAGCTATGATGTTTGGTAGGTTGGGTGTCTGGAACACATGTCCTACTTAGAATAATTTCAACTTAAAATGGGTTAATGGGGACGTAAACTCACCAAGTTAAGATCTGTACTTAGGTGATTTTGCTTGCCATAGTGATAGTTTTTAATTGCAAATTACAAAATAAAACTGAAATAATCCATTTTGTTACCTGAACAACTAAGCAGTTCTAGTTTCAGTAACAAATGTCCTGATACTTAGCCAAACATATATTGGAATAAAAACATTTCTTCATAAAGTAAACAATACCTCAGTGTTGAAAATTTTGGTTCTTTGGGAAAGAAAAAAAACTTGGTTGAAAAGCCCCTAAATTTTTTAGGAGATACAAAATTTTGAAGGAAAGATGCTATTTCCTGACAAGGTAGGATGAAGCTGGGATTTAGACAGTCTACGGTGAGAAAATGGGAAATGCAATGCCGTGATTTTGTCTAACATTAGCCTGTATCATTTGATCACTGTTAATTATCATATGTGAAACCAATCGCCAGCCCAGGATTGATGCTCGGAGCTGGTGCACCAAGATGTCCCAGGGGGAGGGAATCGGGAGGGAGGAGGGAGGGGGGTTCTGGAGGGGGAGCATATGTAAACCCATGGCGGTTTCATGTCATTGTATGGCAAAACCAACACAATAAAAAAAAAAAAGAGTCAAGCACCTAACTTTCTTATGTATAGAGTAAAAATCATTAGGAAATATGTTCTGCTATCAACACAAAACAAATAAATGCTTTTGTACTTTTTGCTTAAGCTTCTGTATGCACTGAATTTTTTATATATGAAATATAAAAAGATAATTTATAATGGAAATGTCAACAAATATAAAAAATTTTATTTATTATTAACTCTGGTATCATCTGACTTCTTATGACTCTGTGCTTTACTTGCCCAAATAGATTAAAAGTTCTTAGTGGGAAAAAACTGCATATGGTATTTTTTGTTACCTATTTGAAAACAATTCTACTTTCAATGGTATGATTTATTATGCAAGTCTAAACTCCAGACAAAAATGTGTAAAATGCAAATACTTATTCAGAATAAATGTGGTGCCCCAAGGCACTATTTCTAGCTTATATTAATTTGGGTGCTATATTACCTGATACTGTCTGTCAAACTATACCCCCAGTCACATTACCTTTATTCTTACTAGTTGACATAATGTGTGAAAAGACAGTGAAAGGCAAAGGTATGTTCAATTTCCTCAGCCCAAGAGACAAATGAATATACTCTTGGACCCATAGGTTTACGTAGAAGGGAAGTCTGGCCCACTAATTCCCTTGGCTATCAGAGACCAATTCATCCATGAAGTGATTAAAAATGGAAAAAAATAATGTACTTTTGGGAAAAGAATACGCAAAAAATGTTGCTGCCTTCTAAACCATAAATATTCATGGAGGGGAGAGGAAAAGAGAAATTTTCAAGGATATCACTAAGGGTTTCTGACAAAATGAATTCAATCAGTTATTTTCATAGTTTCTTATTCCATTAGTAATCTGGAAAAACAACAATACAGTATACTAAAGCATATATAAGGAATTTAGAAAGATAGTAATGATAACCCTGTATGCGAGACAGCAAAAGAGACATAGATGTATAGAACAGGCTTTTGGACTCTATAGGAGAGGGCAAGGGTGGGATGATATGGGAGAATGGCTTTGTATTTTCTTAAATATCCTTTAAAAATTATTGTTAAAAATAAGAAACAATCTAAAATTCCTAATGCTAGAATGCTAATAATGTCATCACATTAATAAGAACCAGATGTAGTCTTAAATTATAATTTTCAATTAATTTGACTGATTACAGAATACTATAATTGAACTGTGCCATGGATATTATGGAACAGGTAGAAGATCCAATTTTTAGCTTGGTACTCTTATAGGATTTACAACTGTACAAAAGCAGAAGTAAAAACTGGATGAATTATTCATTTTCTTCATTCAGTATCAGATAAACCATTAAAATGCTACTAAGTTCACAAAGTACTCATTAAGTCTTCTGGACCCTGGTTATTTACAGCTGTTTTTCATAATCATCCTCATCAATCATTTAATGTCATGTACCTAATGCTATATATCCTTTTTAATATACTTAAAATTTAAATTATATTGGTTTTATAAATGCTATGCCTGGAAATACATGTGAAAATTCTATTCTGTGCAATGAGAAACACCAATTTTATCATTATATAAATCCTTCATTTCAAGCAAATTTAGAATCCATTTACAAGAACCAAATGTATAGCAGTTTAAGATGTATTGTAATGCTGAAACTAAAAACTGTCTTAGAAAATTAATTGATATTACTTTGTTTAATTTTTTTGCATATGAAATTCCCTAGGCTTAGCAGACAGAGATTTTCATACTTTGCTTTGTGTTTTGAATATATTGCCTCTCTGCTCTATTAAATCTACTGGCATTACTTTCCAGTGAGCTACATAATTTTCTCTTATGAGGATTCAGAGAGTTCTCACATGACTCTGCATCATTTTCTAAAGACTGAACAACCCAGGGCCCAGATATTACTTAAGCTGTTTTCTAAATTCAGCACTTTACTATACATGACTATCTCCTTCCACAATTTCTTGAAAAATAATAATGTATTTATTACACTTTTGCCATATATAGTGACTAATAGGTAAGTAACTTCATGACTCATAAATCATTTAATTTATAAAGGAAAAAACTCTTAAAAAATCATTCTAAAAAAATGTTACTTTTGATAGAGCTGAAGAGGTTACCAAATAACAGGCCATTTCTGGAGGCTAGGCACACTCACTAATCAGATGACTTCATGAAATTCAAAGGTATGATAAACTCCCCTTAATTTAAAGGAAGTGAAGTGAAAGTCGCTCAGTTGTGTCCGACTCTTTGTGACCCCATGGATATACAGTCCCTGGAATTCTCCAGGTCAGAATACTTGAGTGGGTATCCTTTCCCTTCTCCAGGAGATCTTCCCTACCCAGAGATCGAACCCAGGTCTCCCCCATTGCAGACAGATTCTTTACCAGCTGAGCCACAAAGGGAAGCCTTAATTTAAAGGAAACAGTATTTTATTTTATTTATTTATTTATTTTTTAAATTTTCTTTACTTTATTGTGTTGGTTTTGCCATACATTGACATGAATCCGCCATGGGTATACATATGTTCCCCCTCCAGAACCTCCCTCCCTCCTCCCTCCCGATTCCCTCTCTCTGGGTCATCCCGGTGCACCAGCCCTGAGCATCAAACCTGGGCTGGCGATTGATTTCACACATGATAATTAACATGTTTCAATGCCATTCTCCCATATCATCCCACCCCTGCCCTCTTCCACAGAGTCCACGCGACTGTTCTGTACATCTGCGTTTCTTTTGCTGTCTCGCATGAAGGGTTCTTGTTACCATCTTTCTAAATTCCATACATATGTGTTAGTATACTGTATTTTTGTTTTTCCTTTTGGCTTACTTCACTCTGGATAATACGCTCCAGTTCCGTCCACCTGAGTAGAACTGATTCAAATGAATTTTTTCTAATGGCTGAGTAATATTCCATTGTGTATATGTACCACAGCTTTCTTATCCATTCGTCAGTTGAGGGACATCTAGGTTGCTTCCATGTCCTGGCTATTGTAAACAATGCAGCGATGGACATTGGGGTACCCGTGTCTCTTTCAATTCTGGTTTCCGCAGTGTGTAGGCCCAGCAGTGGGATTGCTGGGTCATATGGCAGGTCTATTTTCAGTTTTTTAAGGAACCTCCACACTGCTCTCCATAGTGGCTGTACTAGTTTGCATTCCCACCAACAGTGTAAGAGGGTTCCCTCTTCTCCACACAGTATTTTATTTTTTTTTTATTAAATTTTTTTTTTTTATTATTGTTTTAGCCATACATTGTTATGATATCACCATGGGTTTACATATGCTTCCCCTCCGGGTCCCCCCTCCCTCCTCCCTCCCCCCCGGGAAATCTCACTGCACCAGTCCCGAGCATCAATCCTGGGCTGGCGATTGATTAGACACATGACAATTAACATGCTTCAATGCCCTTCTCCCATCTCATCCCACCCTTACCCTCATCCACAAAGTCCACAAGTCTATTCTATACATCTGCGTTCCTTTTGTTGTCTCCCATGTTGGGTTCTCATTACTGTCTTTCTAAATTCCATATATATGTGTTAATATACTGTATTGTTGTTTTTGCTTCTGGCTTACTTCACTCTGGATAATGGGCTCCAGTTTCGTCCATCTGAGTAGAATTGCTTCAAATGAATTTTTTTTTAATGCTGAGTAATATTCCATTGTGTATATATACCACAGCTTTCTTATCCATTCGTCAGTTGATGGGCATCTAGGTTGCTTCCATGTCCTGGCTATTGTAAACAATGCAGCGATGAACATTGGGGTGCACGTGGCTCTTTCAATTCTGGTTTCCTCGGTGTATATGCCCAGCAGTGGGATTGCCGGGTCATATGGCAGGTCTATTTGCAGCTTTTTAAGGAACCTCCACACTGTTTTCCATAGTGGCTGTACTAGTTTGCATTCCCACCAACAGTGTAAGAGGGTTCCCTTTTCTCCACATCCTCTCCAGCATTTATTGCTTGTAGACATTTGGATGGCAGCCATTCTGACTGGTGTAAAGTGGTACCTCATTGTGGTTTTGATTTGCATTTCTCTGATAATGAGTGATGTTGAGCATCTTTTCATGTGTTTGTTAGCCATTTTTATATCTTCCTTGGAGAAATGTCTGTTAAGTTCTTTGGCCCACTTTTTAATTGGGTTGTTTATTTTTCTAGAATGGAGCTGCAGGAGTTGTTTGTAAATTTTTGAGATTAATTGTTTGTCTGTTGCTTCATTGGCTATTATTTTCTCCCATTCTGAAGGCTGTCTTTTCACCTTGCTTATAGTTTCCTTTGTTGTGCAAAAGCTTTTAATTTTAATTAGGTCCCATTTGTTTATTCGTGTTTTTATTTCCAATATTCTGGGAGGTGGGTCATGGAGTATCCCGCTTTGGATTATAGCAGAGAGTGTTTTGCCTATGTTATCCTCTAGGAGTTTTATAGTTTCTGGTCTTATGCTTAGATCTTTGATCCATTTTGAGTTTATCTTTGTGTATGGTGTTAGAAAGTGTTCTAGTTTCATTCTTTTACAAGTGGCTGTCCAGTTTTCCCAGCACCACTTGTTAAAGAGGTTGTCTTTTCTCCATTGTATATTCTTGCCTCCTTTGTCAAAGATAAGGTGTTCATAGATGCGTGGATTTATCTCTGGGCTTTCTATTCTGTTCCATTGATCTATGTTTCTGTCTTTGTGCCAGTACCATACTGTCTTAATGACTGTGGATTTGTAGTATAGCCTAAAGTCAGGTAGGTTGATTCCGCCAGTTCCATTCTTCTTTCTCAAGATTGCTTTGGCTATACGAGGTTTTTTGTATTTCCATACAAATTGAGAAATTATTTGTTCTAATTCTTTGAAGAAGACCTCTGGTAGCTTGATAGGAATTGCATTGAATCTATAGATTGCTTTAGGTAGTATACTCATTTTCACTATATTGATTCTTCCAATCCATGAGCACGGTACATTTCTCCATCTGTTTGTGTCCTCCTTGATTTCTTTCATCAGTGTTCTATAGTTTTCTATATACAAGTCTTTTGATTCTTTAGGTAGAAATACTCCTAAGTATTTTATTCTTTTTGTTTCGATGGTGAATGGGATTGTTTCCTTAATTTCTCTTTCTGATTTCTCACTGTTAGTGTATAGGAATGCCAGGGATTTCTGTGTGTTGATTTTGTATCCTGAAACTTTGCTATATTCACTGATTAGCTCTAGTAATTTTCTCGTAGAGTCTTTAGGGTTTTCAATATAGAGGATCATGTCATCTGCAAACAGAGAGAGTTTTACTTCTTCTTTTCCAATCTGTATTCCTTTGATTTCTTTATCTGCTCTGATTGCTGTGGCCAAAACTTCCAAAACTATGTTGAATAGTAGTGGTGAGAGTGGGCACCCTTGTCTTGTCCCTGATTTCAGGGGGAATGCTTCCAGTTTTTCACCATTGAGGATAATGTTTGCTGTGGGTTTGTCATATATAGCTTTTATTATGTTGAGGTATGTTCCTTCTATTCCTGCTTTTTGGAGGGTTTTTATCATAAATGGATGTTGAATTTTGTCAAAGGCTTTCTCTGCATCTATTGAGATAATCATGTGATTTTTATTTTTTAATTTGTTAATGTGGTGTATTACATTGATCGATTTACGAATATTGAAGAATCCTTGCATCCCTGGGATAAAGCCTACTTGATCATGATGTATGATCTTTTTGATGTGTTGTTGGATTCTATTTGCTAGAATTTTGTTGAGGATTTTTGCGTCTAAGTTCATCAGTGATATTGGCCTGTAGTTTTCTTTTTTTGTGGCATCTTTGCCAGGTTTTGGAATTAGGGTGATGGAGGCCTCATAGAATGAGTTTGGAAGTTTACCTTCGTCTGCAATTTTCTGGAAGAGTTTGAGTAGAATAGGTGTTAGCTCTTCTCTAAATTTTTGGTAGAATTCAGCTGTGAAGCCGTCTGGTCCTGGGCTTTTGTTTTTTGGAAGATTTCTGATTACGGTTTCAATTTCCATGCTTGTGATGGGTCTATTAATATTATCTATCTCTTCCTGGTTTAGTCTTGGAAAGTTGTACTTTTCTAGGAATTTGTCCGTTTCATCCAAATTGTCCAGTTTATTTGCATATAGTTGCTGATAATAGTCTCTTATGATCCTTTGTATTTCTGTGTTTTCTGTTGTGATCTCTCCGTTTTCATTTCTAATTCTGTTGATTTGGTTCTTCTCCCTTTGTTTCTTGATGAGTCTGGCTAGTGGTTTGTCAATTTTATTTATCTTCTCAAAGAACCAGCTTTTGGCTTGGTTGATTTTTGCTATGGTCACTTTTGATTCCTTTGCATTAATTTCTGCCCTGATCTTTAAGATTTCTTTCCTTCTACTAGACCTGGGCTTCTGCATCTCTTCCCTTTCTAGTTGCTTTAGGTGTATAGTAAGGTCATTTATTTGATTTTTCTCTTGTTTCCTGAGGTGAGCTTGTATTGCTATGAACTTTCCCCTTAGCATTGCTTTCACAGTGTCCCATAGGTTTTGAGCTGTTGTGTTTTCATTTTCATTCGTTTCCATGCATAACTGAATTTCATTTTTAATTTCTTCTGCGATTTGTTGGTTATTCAGCAGTGTGTTGTTGAGCCTCCATATGTTGGAAGTTTTGAGAGGTTTTCTCCTGTAGTTGATATCTAATCTCACTGCATTGTGGTCAGAAAAGATGCTTGGGATGATTTCAATATTTTTGAATTTATCAAGGTTAGATTTATGGCCCAGGATGTGATCTATCCTGGAGAAGGTCCCATGTGCACTTGAGAAAAAGGTGAAATTCCTTGTTTTGGGGTGGAATGACCTATAGATATCAATTAGGTCTAGTTGGTCTATTGTTTCATTTAAAGTTTGAATTTCCTTGTTACTTTTCTGTCTAGTTGATCTATCCATTGGTGTGAGTGGTGTATTAAAGTCTCCTGCTATTATTGTGTTGTTGTTGATTTCCCCTTTCATATTTGTTAGCATTTGCCTTACATATTGTGGAGCTCCTATGTTAGGTGCATAAATATTTATAATTGTTATTTCTTCTTCCTCGATTGATCCTTTGATCATTATGTAATGTCCATCTTTATCTCTTTTCACTGCCTTTATTTTAAAGTCTACTTTATCAGATATGAGTATTGCCACTCCTGCTTTCTTTTGGTCTTTATTTGCATGGAATATCTTTTTCCAGCCTTTAACTTTCAGTCTATATGTGTCCCTAGGTTTGAGGTGGGTCTCTTGTAGACAACATATATAGGGGTCTTGTTTCTGTATCCAATCGGCCAATCTTTGCCTTTTGGTTGGGGCATTCAGCCCGTTTACATTTAAGGTAATTATTGATAAGTATGATCCCGCTGCCATTTATTTTATTGTTTTGGGCTCCAGATTATCTATCCCATCAGTGTTTCCTATCTAGGAAAGATCCTTTAGCATTCGTTGGAGGGCTGGTTTGGTATTGCTGAATTCTCTCAGTTTCTGCTTGTCTGAGAAAATTTTGAATTCTCCTTCAAATTTGAATGAGATCCTTGCTGGGTAGAGTAGTCGGGGTTGTAGATTGTTTTCTTCCATGACTTTAAGTATGTTTTGCCATTCCCTTCTGGCCTGAAGCGTTTCTGATGAGAGATCAGCTGTTATCCTTATGGGATTCCCCTTGTGAGTTATCTTTTGCTTCTCCCTTGCTGCTTTTAATATTTGGTCTTTGTATTTGATATTTGCCAATTTGATTAATATGTGTCTTGGGGTGTCCCGCTTGGGGTTCATTCTATTTGGGATTCTCTGTGTTTCTTGGACCTGAGTGGCTATTTGCTTCCCCAATTTAGGGAAGTTTTCTACAATTATCTCTTCAAGAATTTTCTGATGGTCTTTCTTTTTGTCTTCTTCTTCTGGGACTCCTATGATTCGAATATTGGTGCGTTTAATATTGTCCCAGAGGTCTCTAAGGTTGTCTTCATTTCTTTTAATTCTTTTTTCATTTTTCCTTTCTGTTTCATTTATTTCTGTCATTCTGTCTTCTATCTCACTTATTCTGTCTTCTATCTCTGTTATTCTACTGTTGGTTCCCTCCAGAGTGTTTTTGATCTCATTTATTGCATTATTCATTGTATTTTGTCTCTTTTTCATTTCTTCTAAATCTTTGTTAAAGCTTACCTGCATCTTCTCAATCCTTGCCTGCAGGTTATTGAGCTGTAACTCCAACTTATTTTCCAGGTTTTGGATCATTTTCACTATCATTATTCGGAATTCTTTGTCAGGTAGACTTCCTATCTCTTCGTCTTTTGTTTGGTCTAGGGGGTATTTATCCTGTTCCTTTACTTGCTGGGTATTTCTCTGCCTTTTCATCTTGTTTATCTTGCTGTGTTGTCCCTTTATTGTGGGGATTCCTCTCTGTGGGAGGGGTTGGATGCGTGGTTTGTCGAAGTTTCCTGGGTGGAAAGGCTTGTGTGGTTTTCTGGTGGGTGAGTCTAGGTTTCCTCACTGTTACTCCTCACGTCGGCACTGGGTGGCCTCTCCAGATGCCCGATGTCCTCTGCCAGCATTCAGTTCCTGTTTTTTGGAGTTTGCTCGGCCTTTAACAGTTCTTTTGGTATATTTATTGGGGAGAGAGTGTTCTCCCGGTCCTATTCCTCCGCCATCTTAGTTTCTCCCTCTCCACACAGTATTTTAATAATAAGCACTGAGAAATCTCTGTGGGATTTATCCAAAAATAACGTATGCACTGGAATTTTTAAAGAACAGATTCCTGTACTAGTTCTACTATTAATGGGCTTCCTAGACCTACACACACCATCTAACCTGGACAAATCATTTACCCTCTTTGGGACACAGTTTTCACACCTGTAAAATAAAGGCAGTTGGACTAGAATTTCTGGGATACTTCCAGATCAAACAGACTTTGATTCTATAGCGCTGGTAGTTAGTGATATACATGGTTATCAACATGAAAATGATTCTTAAAATGGCATCGCAAAATGAACTAAATTAGAAACTGACTAATGGTTTTTTTAAAAAATGTGTACTCAAATTTGGAGTTCAGTCCTTATTTTTCTAGGAATCAAGAAAGAATCTAAAGTGTCCAAAACTAGATACTTTCAAAATCCAGATTAATCCAGAAATTAATACATTCTCTATCTTCACATTTGAGTCTTCTTGAACTAATTAGGCACTGAATAACATTACTGATGAATATGGTTATACTAATACTATAATTTAAATTTACTCTGTGAATTATGAATGATTAGAACAAAAGAAATAAATTTAAAGTAACCTTTTATTCATTATTTGACCCTTTTGGAAATTCCACTGCATCCTTTGGAGAAAACTTGTTAATTAGACTGCTTATGATAACACCAAGCTCTAAAGCTGAAAGTTAATAAACACATGCAGTTGAGTACTTTACTTTGGGCACTCTAAGGTAGGTATCTTAAGTATGAATGTCAATGTATAGAAGTTTATTGGTATAAAAAAATGTGAGCAATGTTCATTTGATAATGGATCCCACCCTCCAGCCAACTCTAGTATTCTTGTCTGGAGAATTCCATGTACATGACTGAGTGACTATCACACACATACCACCTTCCAAGTCCACATATTCTGGTCTTAAGACAACAAAAATGAACATAGGAAAACACTTGCCAGAAGAGCTGGTACAAACAGTATTGGATCTGATCTCACTCATATTATTCCCTCCTCCTTTTACCTTAGTCTGTTTTCTTTCTTTTATACCTAGTCATCATCTATGAATCTACATAATTCACTTGTTATAAAATTATTTTTTATAGTCTACATGTTTTAAGAGAAGGCCATATTTTGCTCATTGATGCATCTTAAGTCCTAGGATGGCCTGGCACTCATTAATTATTACCAAATAGTTGTTGAATGAATGAAGAAATAGTTTGTAGTGGAATAAAATGCATCTAGGTATGGGTCTTGATTTTCAGCTAAAATCACAGTGCTACACATAAAAAAAACCCATCAAGCCAATACAGCTTATAAAGTTCATATTGGACATGGCTGGACATTTACTACTTATGCTATAAAAAAATCAGTCATTGAATTTGGCAGTGTTGAGCAGGTACAATGAAAATGTAGCTGTCATCAGATGGTGCACATGTACCTTACTCACTAAAGAAAAGTAATTAATAAAAGAGCAAAGTGAACTCCTTGAGTATCCCTATGAGGTTAGAAGAGCTCATGTTTGTCAATTCTGACTCTGAAACCCATCAAATCTATTTGACTTGATCCAACTTGATAAAACTGCCATCTAGAATTTTCATATTCAAAAGATGAGGCCAATATCTTAGTAACCTACATTACAATAATGTAGTTTACATAATTTACTTTGAATTTATTACAGATACGATTATTCTAATATTAGCAGAAAAAAGATGGTATTTGAGCAATCTTTACTTTCTCAAAGTAAGGAAATTTTGAGCCATATGGCTGAAGTTGAGGCTGAGTGAGAAAGAAATTAAATTGAAGACAATGTATGCAAATTATAAAAATTGTGCAATCTAGAAAAAAATGCTACTCTAAAATATAACAGCTTATTAAAAATTTTTTTGAATATTTTTCCTTTTGTTTTAATAGGACTGTCACATGCTGGCATACGCATAGCATTTCTTTACAATTTTAGGTCAGAAAAAATAAGCTTTTTTCCCCTCATAATTTTTTATGCTCTACAAAGTTTGCCATCACAAACCACTTTGCATTTATTATAAATAGGTATTACAATAGGAAAGCAATTCAACTGTATTCCATTTCACTGTGAAGCTAAGCGGCTTTGCAATATAACTAAGTTGAGTTAATGGGACTATGCTTAAAGGAAGTGTTAAGCATAACTGGAACTGAAGTTACCTAGTTGTTTCTACTCAACTTAGGACTCTGGAAAATGAAACCAGGGAACCTGCTGTGAGCAGGATAGGAAAATTATTATAATCTACATCCCTAAATTGAATGAGAATTTTTGCTCAGCAGAAACCTCTTGACTGCAAAAACTCTGAAATTATACCCTGCTGTTAAGAATACCTGTTGGGGTGGGGGGATTTCAAACATCCCACTTTTCTTCAAATCAAACAAGTATAATGTATACATTTACAGTCTTAGTGGAACCTATCTTTCTTTTCACAAAGAGAAGCAACTTGTAACACTTTTTGTTGAAAATGAAGAAAATGGTAGATAATCAAGTACTTAATTCTTGGTTAATAGGTAGTTTTAATTAGCTTTGATATCAAAGCTTTCTCTTGAAAATAAATTTCAGTATACATGTTTTGCATCATAATATAGAAGATGACATTCTTTCATTTTAGTCCAGCACCTAAAATATGGACTATTGATATTTCTTGGGATATTTTTAGAAGTTTGTCTGCCGAACAAACTCCTATGGTAGCCCTTGCATAAAGTCATTATTTACTCCTAATTGTATGGCTTTATTATGTATTACACATCAGCATTCACAGAAAGCTTCTCTTTTGTTTTAGTTAATACCTTTCACCCTAAACATCACTTTTTCTGATATTAAGATTCTACCTCCTAATTTCTTTAGATTGTATTTGTCTAGTACACCTTTTAAATTATTTTTAGTATCATTTTAATGGACGAGATAAACAGTTGGATATGTGAACCAGGTTGTGAGGCAATTTCTATTTTTATACAACCCATTGTCAAAAGGCTTGAAATCTACTGATACAGAGAAAATATGTGATATCCTACATATTTCATTGAAGCAAAAATCCCATTAGCCACAATTGTTTCCAAACAATTAGAAATGTGCCATCAGAAAAGCACCAAACATTAGGGGAAATGGAAGTTTGAATTGAATATCCAAAGGTTAATTGTGAATGTGAAGAGAAAATGTTATTTTTATAAATCTTAAAATAGTAAGTGCCAACAACTAACATAATGGTAGGCTGACCATAAAGCTCTGAAAGGAGATTCCTTATGGAATCTGCAGGGTTCCGCGTAGTGTGGTGAAGTGTGACTCGTCTCAACACCCAGCACCAGCAATTGCTATTGTGTGACTCTGCTACCTTCACCTTTCAATCCGCTCCCTGTTGATAGAAAAATCCAATTTATATAGCCTTCTCACTAACACATAGGGTCAGTCTCCAGGCCCTTGCTGTCTTCATTATCCCCTCTAGCCAGTTAGAGTTCAAGTTTTGGCAATTCTTCCTTCAAAAGATGTACTGCATCCATGTCTTTCTCTTTCCACTTCCCTTCTCACTGCTTGTCTAGCCTATTGCTTTAACAACCTGTTCATCCCCTTTACTCTACTCCACCTATTCTTTCACATTCAAATTTTTGAATAACTTTGTATCCTGGTATCTGTATAGATAGAATTTGGTTCTGCATTGTGATCCCGTCTGAAAATATTTTGTTAAAAAAAATCCATGTATTTCTTTCCATTTATTGATATGAAAGATATGACAACCTATTTTGTCATAATATTTTCAAGTTTCTATTAAAGATTTTAAAGTCTTAAAAGACTTTCATTTTATGATGTCTTCTTTGCTTAGTATATGCATGTAACTTCTTAAGAATACTTATTAGAGTACACATTTTTCTGTAATTTATAACTATAGAAAAAGTAGCATTTCTCCTCTCATTCCTTGCCACCTAAAGTTGAGCATTAATATGACTTTTCTTAATGTCCTTTTTCTAGCTTATATTTTTATGACTTGACTTGTCAGCCTTAAAGAGTATCTACTGATTCATAGATATTGCAAATAAAGCAGTCAACTAACTTTATGCACCAATTTCTTTCCGCTGTGTCCTTATAATTTTGTCAGTTAGTTTAACTCTATATGATATTATAGGTTTATGCTCTATTTTGTGTCACCCTAAACTCCATATTTGTTTTAGAATTAAATGCATTCCATGGTCACAAGCAGTCCTTATGCAGCAGTGTCTATAGTCATCTCTTGGTTTGATGGAGTTTGTCCTCTAACAGTTGCTTCAAGAAGGGCTCAACAATATTTGCTGAATTCTTCTATGTCCAGAATATGTGCCTATAACTTTTATACCTTGAAGCTAGTTTGGCAGGTCATAAAATCCTTGGTACCCCTTTTCTTGTCCTGTAATGATGGTGAATTCACTATCTCCCAAAGCACCCTATTTCATTGTTGGATATCTCAATTCTTACTAGGTGGGTTTCATTTTGTTAAGTTTTTCCAAAATTGATTTCTTTGTAAATTTCTAACAGAGTAACCTACAACTTATTCTACATAGCCTCTCCTGATATCTCTCTTTTCCAGAATACAAGTAACAAGTCATTGAAGGAAAGTTCTCCAGAGTACCTTTTATAGACCTAATAATCTGTTTACTCAGCTCAAGTCATTGTATTTTCCTTGCCTTCTCTGTGCCTTCCTCATCATGCTCATGCTCACTTAGTCGTGTCCAGATTTTTGCAATCTCATGGGCTGTAACCCTCCAGGCTCCTCTGTCCATGAGATTTACCAGGCAAAGAATAATGGAGTGGGTTGTCATTTCCTCCTCTGTGGGTTCTTCCTGACCCAGGGATTAAACTCGTGTCTCCTGTGTCTTCTGCATTGGCAGGCAGCTTCTTTACCACTGACCCACCTAGGAAGCTGCATCTTCCCCATAACACTCTTTCAAAGCAAGTCAGACTTATTTTAGAGAGACTACTGGGATCATCTGGTACAAAGGCATCATTTTAGGAAGAAAAAACAGGCCGAGGGAGAGGCAAAGAGATTTTCCCAAGGTCGGTCCACTACCAGGAAACAGTCTGACTTTGAATCCTAGTGATCCCCAAGCAAACTTTCTTTCCACTTAATGAGTCTTTCAAAAATACAGTGATCAGTTTTCATGTATGTGGTGAGAACATTTAAGATATCTCCTCTTAGGTGAGGTGATGAATGTGCTAACTAACCTTATCATGGTAATCATGGTATCATGGTAATTGCATTGTATAAAAGTATCAAATCCTCACGTTGTATATCTTCAGCTTACACAATGTTACATGTCAATTACTTTTCCATAAAGCTGGAAAAAATACAATGATCAAAAATATTTCATAAGAAATGAAATGATAATTACCAGCAAACATTAGGTAATTTCTCTTATGTGGCAGGATATATTTCATTTCTTATTCCAACTATGCATGAAATGATACAATATACAGAATAGCTGTATTGGAGAATTTAGAGTAGGTTTGCTGTTCATTTACATAAATTTTCACTTTCATCTTCTGTTTCTTGAAACTGACAAACTTCAGATAAATGCAGATTTCATTTGCCTACTGTAAACTCTCTAAACCATCATTTTGAAATCAAATTACACAGCTTATGCTTAAAACATAAGGGCCAGATTCCATCTTCAAATATACCACCCACTCTCTAACAGCAGAATTTGGCCCTAAAAACCCATTAACAAATATTGTCATTAAACTAAAGAGCTAATTACTTCAGATTCAAACAGAATGAACAAAATCATAGGCCAACCGCAGCTGGTAGTGGTAAGACTAACCGTATGTTGCACCGGAGAGTTAAAGAACAAAGACGTATTAACACTAATGTAATCAAATATATAAAATTATCTTCCAAATGGAGCAAGCCATTATAGTTATAAAATTCTTGAAAACAAATGGGAATTACATGGTACAAGAAATAAAGAAATTAATGTCATAATTCAAAAATTTCAGTGTTTATTGGAGATAAACTTGAGAAATTTATCTTCCGCAATATTCCTCAAGTTAAGAATTACATCTAAAATTCATTTTGACCTAATTGGAAGTAAATATTCTCATATTCAAATCAGCTTAATACTACAAGATGCAAGCACTTTGTTTAAAGGCTATTTTAGATGACCGTGAGCAGGGCTGTCTTACAGTTCTGTGAAAGTGAATTTCCCAGATAACTAAATATTCCTCCATCCTTACAAATATGCTAAAATTACTGTAGTATGATATACTTAAGAAAAAGTTTTATAAATCCAGGGGAGCAATTAAAATCAGCCATTAATTTCATCAATTGATCATAACCATGAATAACATTATGATGTAGATCATTTCAGTTTTCTTCCTATGCACTGTAGTGTTTCTTAATAAAAATGAGAACCACATCACAACATGGTTTATAATTTGTTGTTCCCATTTACAATATATTATGAGTATTTTTGCCACATTAATAACTTTAGTTTTGCTACATAAATTTAAATGACCTTCCAATTTATTAAACTGAGAATAATAAACACATTTTAATTATCCTGGACATCTCACAAATATCATTATTACACTGTTTCATAATAACACTAATAATTCCCAGAGATTCTTATATATTTGACTCTCCTTTCTCCTATACCGAATGGTCCCAGATGGCTCTACTGTTCTAAAGCTCAATGCTTCTTTCAGTTCTTTTTCCCTCTCAATATCAGACTTCCAGATACAGATAGGCCAGCCTGAAATAAATTTGCTACATTCACTTCCTGATTAATGTCATGGTAGATTATCTACTGACAACTAAAATAATTCATGATTTCAAGTTGAATTATACTTATAAGTACCCAGGTACTTTCTTCACGTCTTCAAACTTCGTTTTCTCATACAAGATATAAATATTACAAAATACTTGGCTAGTTTCTCCTTGTTAATAAGTCATACCTGACCAGACTGATGTTAACTGTTCTCTTGTATTAAGCTTTTTACGAGTAAGTTTGGCAGAGCAGAGAATGCTATGATACACGAAGGGACTAGGCCAGAAGATCTCGGTGCTCCATTTTTGCTCTAAAACTTTATGCTTCTATAAAGTTTCTGTAATTTACTCTTTTATTGTATATTTTACTCCACTACTATGGAGGTTGTTTCACTAAGGTTCCCTAAAACTACATTGTAAATTTTCTTTACGGAGCCACAATTTAAGATAAATACACCAATGATAATGAATGTGGATCATTTGAAGACATAATTCCATTCTTTCTCCATGAAAGGGTGAAAGAGTAGTTTCTGTTTTTTTGAAATAGAAGTATGATAGAAGATCCACACCAAAGACTTTATGAAATCTTATTTGGAGACTCTGTTGACCTTAAAAGTAGGTACTACGTATTTAAGAATTTTTATCATCTTGTTTACTACAAATTTTAGAACTTTATCATCAGATGGCAATCTTTTATTGAGGACAGTTCTGACAACAAATGTACATAAAAATTCATCGTTATAGTTACAACAATTCTGCAAATCTTTTGTTTCAGTTACTTTAAGTATTACTTTATTTCATTTTAATATTTAAAATATTTTTGTAGTTAATTTACAATGTTGTGTCAGTTTTTGGTGCATAGGAAGGTGATTCAGTTTTCTATATATATTTTAACTTATATACTGCTTTATTTTATGCATATGATTATATTAATTTTCTTTGTATAATATTAATAAATAACATGTGTAGCTAACTTGAGTAATAGGGGCACACTTTTTTGATTAAATGTTTATTCTTGCCTTTTAATATTTTATGGACAAGAAAAATCTATACAGTATGAATAAGTTCACACAAAGACTAACAGAAACTAGCAATAAGCCTGAAATTCAATGAATTTTGATTAAAAACTTCATTCTTCACTATAAAAATATACTGAATCTTTTAAAAATCATCACAATTTAAGGTCTGAATATGTCCATACCAATCACTTCTTTTACTAAAACAAAAAGCAGATCTTTTATAAACTTATAATCACAAATAATAAAGATGAAGTTGCTAAATGAAATACAGAAACAGAAATAAAAGAAAGTGATATTCAATAAACATACACGTTCCCTGTTTAAAAGATGATGCTGTGAAAGTGCTGCACTCAATATACCAGCAAATTTGGAAAACTCGGCAATGGCCACAGGACTGGAAAAGGTCAGTTTACATTCTTATCTCAAAGAAAGGCAATGCCAAAGAATGCTCAGACTACCTCACAATTGCACTCATTTCACACGTTAGTAAAGTAATGCTCAAAATTCTCCAAGCCAGGCTTCCGCAATACATGAACCATGAACTTCCAGATGTTCAAGCTGGTTTTAGAAAAGGCAGAGGAACCAGAGATCAAATTGCCAACATCCGCTGGATTATCGAAAAAGCAAGAGAGTTCCAGAAAAACATCTATTTCTGCTTTATTGACTATGCCAAAGCCTTTGACTGTGTGGATCACAATAAACTGTGGAAAATTCTGAGAGATGGGAATACCAGACCATATGACCTGTCTCTTGAGCAACTTGTATGCAGGTCAGGAAGCAACAGTTAGAACTGGACATGGAACAACAGACTGGTTCCAAATAGGAAAAGGAGTATGTCAAGCCTGTATATTGTCACCCTGCTTATTTAACTTATATGCAGAGTACATCATGAGAAACGCTGGGCTGGAAGAAGCACAAGCTGGAATCAAGATTGCCGGGAGAAATATCAATAACCTCAAATATGCAGACGACACCACCCTTATGGCAGAAAGTGAAGAGGAACTAAAAATCCTCTTGCTGAATGTGGAAGAGGAGAGCGAAAAAGTTGGCTTAAAGCTCAACATTCAGAAAACTAAGATCATGGCATCTGGTCCCATCACTTCATGGGAAATGGATGGGGAAACAGTGGAAACAGTGTCAGACTTTTTTGGGGGGAGGTTTCCAAAATCACTGCAGATGGTGATTGCAGCCATGAAATCAAAAGATGCCTACTCCTTGGAAGGAAAATTATGGCCAACCTGGATAGCTTATTGAAAAGCATAGACATTACTTTGCCAACAAAGACTCATTTAGTCAAGGCTATGGTTTTTCCAGTAGTCAAGTATGCATGTGAGAGTTGGTCAGTGAAAAAGGCTCAGCACTGAAGAATTGATGCATTTGAACTGTGTTGTTGGAGAAGACTCTGGAGAGTCCCTTGGATTGCAAGGAGATCCAACCAGTCTATCCTAAAGGAGATCAGTCCTGGGTGTTCATTGGAAGGACTGATGTTGAAGCTGAAACTCCAATACTTTGGCCACCTCATGCGAAGAGTTGACTCATTGGAAAAGACCCTGATGCTAGGAAGGATTGGGGGAAGGAGAAGGGAAAGACAGAGGATGAGATGGCTGGATGGCATCACCAACTCAATGGACATGGGTTTGGGTGGACCTTGGGAGTTGGTGATGGCCAGGGAGGCCTAGCATGCTGTGGTTCATGGGGTCGCAAAGAGTTGGACATGAATGAGCGACTGAACTGAACTGAATTGAACTGTACCCTTTTATAAATACAGCACATAACTTTTAAGGTTTAAGCTGCAGAGGAAAAAAAAGTAGCTAAAGGAATATTATGCAGATCTGTTCTTTTGATTTTAAGACTGAGTTTTAAAAATGGAGAGAAAAAGAAAAACCCTCAAAAAAAGAAAAGAAATATTTAGCTAGCCTCAGCAGTAGTTCATTATTATCATCTAGATATTTTTTAGAATTAGATCCATAAATATCTGAATAAACCAAAACATTATGTGGAACAGAGAAACAGCTGAAGAGAGCAATAACAGGACTACCACTCTAAGAGAGAGATGGGGACATCTGGGAATTAGCACATCATACTAAATTAAAAAAAAAGAATATTAGAAGGATTAATTAATAATTCAATTTGGGGGATCAAAAAAGGAATACTAATTTAGCACTAATTTAAAGTACGCTTTCCTTATTTATTCTATGACTGTAGGAAACAAGCCATATAAAATCCCTTTTAATGTAGTTTGAAAATTAGAACTACATTGCTTTAAATGCTAATTTCTTGTTTCTTAAAGGTCTAAGAGCCATCTTCATCAGGATCATCTGAGGGTGAGTAGCTGTAAAAAATGCAAATTGCTGGACCATAGTGAATCTCTCTGTAAAATATGCCCAGGAATCAGCATCTTAAAAACCTCCTTCTCCCCTCGTTTAACTATTATGCATATTAAAATTTGAGAACCACCGTATGCCATGCTTTTTTGTGTGAAACTGATTTCAGATATCAAGATAACCACTGTGCCATGCTTGTATTTATATTTATATGACATATAAAACTTTTAAACTTTGTATTTTATTTCTCTTTTTTGCTCTGTAGAACTAACTACACATAGCTGGCTATTTTCCCTTATATTCAATTATTTCTTTTACTATTGTATATTGTTTAAAAATAGATTTAATTTTCACTTTTTGATGTAATTAAGAGTTACATAAGAATGTGAGTTACTTCCAAAGTTCTCTTACCTTCAAATCCTTATGCTTATTTGGTAACTTCTGAACATATACAATGAAAATTTTCAAGAAGAATATATGCAGTGGATCCTCTGTTTAATTTCCAGGTGTATCAAGGCTGGCCAAGGAGACTCCTAAGTTGGACACCAGAAACGCCATTGAGAAGGGAAGACAATGCTGAAGCCTCTGGGTTCCTGATTACCTCTGAACAGAATAGAAAAACAAGTAGTCGGTCACCTGAAATTCATAGAGAATCTGCTATGGAGAAGGTTATTTTCAGTAAACTAGCAGTGTTACTAAATTTAAACTTGGCCTGGGTTTGCTGCTCCCTGATTGCCTACTTAGGGAAGCCAAAACTCTAGCTTCTTTACTTGCATGAGTTAAACAGATGTTAGTAATAGCTAATGGAAAAAGAGAATGAAAGATCCATTTTCAAAATTGGAAATTAATCATGCAGATATTGTCCCAAAAGGTAGAGGAGGCTTCATGTATGGAGAAATACAAAGTCAAATACAAAATAAAAGTGTAATACATATGTAAGCACAGAGCACACTGTAGAATGATGGGTTTTCATGGTAGAACTTACTGTTTGGTCACCCAAAAAACATCCCCAATTTTCTTGCTATGAGTCACAAAATGAAGAACAAAAAATCAAATGTTCTTTCTGGTCACCCTTACTGCTAAGAGTGGTCATGTGACCCTGTTCTGGTCCATGAACTATAAGAAGAATACTGAGTAAGAAATCCAGGCAGGAACTTGCTTTATTGATAAATAGATTTCTCTTCCTCTGCTCTTTACCACACAGCTGCTTGCCTTGAATGAGGCTACAATACTTGGAGGTAGAGCAGTCACCTTGTCACCATGATGTAAAACATAAGAGAAGTCCAGAAAAATACAAAGATATCAGCCCTGTTACTGACATGCAGCTGAACCAACACTACTAACTTCTTCCTTTGAAATTGTACTTGTTTAAGCCACTGGGTTTTCTGTTGCTTGCTAACACTCATTGTAGGTTGACAAAATGCTAAAAAAACATTTGCTAGGCAGTCATGTAATCTGTAAGTTCTCATTCAGTGGAGTGAAGGGCAGGTTTCATTCTGACAGAGTTTGGAACTTGCCTTCTTTTGACTTCTAGGAAAGTTGTGCGTGTGGGGAGTAATAGGTCACGAGGTGATGCTAGCTAGAACAAAATGAATAAAAAGCCTAGCTCAGAGCTAAGACTAGAAAAAAAGGGTCAAGTATTATGGTCAAAGAAAGGATTCCATTTGTGCCTCTGTGCTGAAGTTATCACCTTAGTCGAAATCTCAGTGGAAGATTCTGAAGTTCCACCATAAAGTTTATTCTTACTATCTTGCTAAGTCTTTTTTTTTTTTTTTTATTGTTTTTGCCATACATTGTCATGATATCACCATGGGTTTACATATGCTTCCCCTCCGGAACCCCCCTCCCTCCTCCCTCCCCCCCGGGGAAATCTCGCTGTACCAGCCCCGAGCATCAATCCTGGGCTGGTGATTGATTAGACACATGACAATTAACATGCTTCAATGCCCTTCTCCCATATCATCCCACCCTTACCCTCATCCACAAAGTCCACGAGTCTATTCTATGCATCTGCGTTCCTTTTGCTGTCTCGCATGTTGGGTTCTCGTTACCGTCTTTCTAAATTCCATATATATGCGTTAATATACTGTATTGTTGTTTTTGCTTCTGGCTTACTTCACTCTGGATAATGGGCTCCAGTTTCGTCCATCTGAGTAGAATTGCTAAGTCTTATGGATTCTTCATCTGAAATACTATCATATCCATTACTTCATTACTGTCTTCCTTTCATCAACATTTTTACTCAATCACAGTCTGGGTTTTCACTTTCTCTTTCCTAAAGTATTGCTGTAAGCTCTTTTAACAGGTTTCTTTTTTTTCTTTTAAACATTGCCATATGTACTATAGTTGCCTCATGACTTAATTTTTTGAAATAATTTCATTGGATCTTGCTTCAGTTCAAAAAGAACTCTTTTTGGTATGTTAAATTAAGAATGAGGTCTTTAACTTGGTATTTAAGACTTCTTGTAATGTAACACCTAGATTTCCTATCCCCCTTTCCTAATACTTCGGGTAGTTTAGTGAGAGGATTTATCTTCACTCCAAAGGTATACCTGGACTAATTTAAAATAATCTGTGTATCTCAACCTCTACCTACAATGTTAGGGATAAGCATACAATCTTAATAGTTCAATGATCTCCATTCTGGGGTTTTCCTTGCCTTATTATGCAAAAACAAACAAGACTTTTTCTTGCTGGACATGAGCGTATGAACATACAGCATCTGGAACTACTAGCAATCATCTTGGGGTCATCAGAGGAGAACCTGCCAAAACTTAGGTCAACACCAAAAAAAAACAAATGGAGAAATAAAGGATCTGAGCTCTGATCTTGGTGTATCACCCATGGACAGACCCCTGCTTACAGGGAGAATACCCTGAAACTTTCAGTTATGTGTGACTTTATAGGTTCCATTTTTTTTTCTTGGATTAAGCCAGTTTGGGTTGGTATTTATGTTACTTGTAACCAAAATCTTCACAATCTATTTATTTATATTTTTATTTTGTTCCTGCCATTTCATTCATTTCTCTCTTTCTTATCTATATTCTACCTCTTTTCATGATCCAGCCTTCTTTTCCATGAAATGTTGCCAGAGTTTTCTAATTCATAGTGGGAGAATCCTAATCTAAATCACTTTATTTTTCATTGCATATGTTGATGAGAGAGCTCATCAAAGTATATAATGCTATCGTTTGATGAAGACTCTCAAATCTTTAGCTTAATATTTTCTTCTATTGACAGACTTTTATTTCTAACTGAATATTTGACATCTCAACATAAATGTCTTGTAGACTCCTCAAACTGAATTTTTCCATAACTGGATTCTTAAAAACTTCCTCTCAAATACACCTTTTCTCCAGTGTTTTCTAGTTTTGTAAACAGAACCATAAGCCGTCAATTAAGCCAAAAAGCATGGGCTTCAATCTTTAAACAAGGAATCAGAGTAGATTAAATTCTTGTTTTCCCCCTAGTGTCTGATTATCATATCCTTTTGATTTTATTTCTTAATATTTTTTTCAAAATCTATCTACTTTGTCTCCTTTTTCTATCTTCCTCTTTCCTTTTCAGGCTTCCCTGGTGGCTCAGCTGATAAAGAATCTGCCTGCATTGTCAAAGATAAGGTGTCCATAGATGCGTGGATTTATCTCTGGGCTTCCTATTCTGTTCCATTGATCTATGTTTCTGTCTTTGTGCCAGTACCATACTGTCTTAATGACTGTGGATTTGTAGTGTAGCCTAAAGTCAGGTAGGTTGATTCCGCCAGTTCCATTCTTCTTTCTCAAGATTGCTTTGGCTATACGAGGTTTTTGTATTTCCATAAAAATTGAGAAATTATTTGTTCTAATTCTCTGAAAAAGACCTCTGGAGGCTTGATAGGAATTGCATTGAATCTATAGATTGCTTTGGGTAGTATACTCATTTTCACTATATTGATTCTTCCAATCCACGAACACGGCACATTTCTCCATCTGTTTGTGTCCTCCTTGATTTCTTTCATCAGTGTTTTATAGTTTTCTATATATAAGTCTTTTGATTCTTTAGGTAGAAATACTCCTAAGTATTTTATTTTTTTTGTTTCGAAGAACTTAACAGACATTTCTCCAAAGAAGATATAAAAATGGCTAACAAACACATGAAGAGATGTTCAACATCACTCATTATCAGAGAAATGCAAATCAAAACCACAATGAGGTACCACTTTACACCAGTCAGAATGGCTGCCATCCAAAAGTCTACAAGCAATAAATGTTGGAGAGGATGTGGAGAAAAGGGAACCCTCTTACACTGTTGGTGGGAATGCAAACTAGTACAGCCACTATGGAAAACAGCGTGGAGGTTCCTTAAAAAGCTGCAAATAGACCTGCCATATGACCCAGCAACCCCACTGCTGGGCATATACACTGAGAAAACCAGAATTGAAAGAGCCATGTGTACCCCAATGTTCATCGCTGCATTGTTTACAATAGCCAGGACATGGAAGCAACCTAGATGCCCATCAACTGACGAATGGATAAGAAAGCTGTGGTACATATACACAATGGAATATTACTCAGCATTAAAAAAAAATTCATTTGAAGCAATTCTACTCAGATGGACGAAACTGGAGCCCATTATCCAGAGTGAAGTAAGCCAGAAGCAAAAACAACAATACAGTATATTAACGCATATATATGGAATTTAGAAAGACGGTAACGAGAACCCAACATGGGAGACAGCAAAAGGAACGCAGATGTATAGAATAGACTTGTGGACTTTGTGGATGAGGGTAAGCATGGGATGATATGGGAGAAGGGCATTGAAGCATGTTAATTGTCATGTGTCTAATCAATCGCCAGCCCAGGATTGATGCTGGGGGCTGGTGCAGCGAGATTTCCCGGGGGGAGGGAGGAGGGAGGGGATCCGGAGGGGAAGCATATGTAAACCCATGGTGATATCATGACAATGTATGGCAAAAACAATAAAAAAAAAAAAAGAATCTGCCTGCAAAGAGGGAGACCAGGGTTCAGTCTCTGGGTTAGGAAGATCCTCTGGAGAAGGGAAAGGCTACCCACTCCAGTATTCTGGCCTGGAGAATTCCATGGAATATTATTCCATGGGATTGCAAAGAATCAGACACGATTAAGAATTTGGGACTTCCCTATAGCTCAAATGGTAGAGAATCTGCCTGCAATGCAGGAGACCTGGGTTTGATCCCTGGGTCAGGAAGATCCCCTGGAGAAGGAAATAATAACCCTTTCCTCTTCTCTTCTATTACCACCACCACCACCACCACCGCCACCGCCACCTCTAAGACAGCATCTATAGCCTGGAATAAGTTCATGACTTTTTTCTGTCTCTCATCTTCTATTTTTAAATTCTCCATTAAATTCTCCTCATGGTGTTTGGGTGATTTAAAAAAACAAAACAAAACAAAACATACACACAACCAGTCATGTCAACTCTCCATTTAAAAGCCTTCAATGACATCTCACTTTTCTTAGGATAAAGAATAAGGATTTATATTACTCAGTCCCTACTTCTTTATACTCATCTTCCTAGAGGAAAGCAACCATTTTTGTTCATAATTATCCTCATTTTTAAAATACCCTGCATTTAGCAGAGTGCCTAGCACATCCTCGGAATTCAATAAATAGTTGATGAATGAATATCCTTGTAATAACTCTTGAACCATGGACCACCTGTGTTATTATTTTTTCCTGTATATGTTATTATTTGAATTACTTGTAAGTAAACTGAAGGCAAAGAAATGCCTTACTTCTTTGTACTATACAGAAGAACACTATGTAACTTAGTAGGGGTTCAGAGGCATTCAATTGTACTGATACTGATATTTCTTCTACTCTGATTCCTTCTTAAAAGGATAAGATTAAAAATGGACAAGGGGAAATATATTATTATCCTGTCAAAAATGGAAGTAAAAAAGAGGAAACTTGTTTCTGGATCCCAATTCTATGCAATCTGTATAGATTAATTACAAAGGGACTGTTTTTCTTCGTGACACAGAAAACCTTCAGATAAGTCCTGAATAATGTAAACAAACACTCAAACATGATGTTTTATACTTTCACTGTTATGGTCTCAAATATTTTATATTTATCTTTAGAAATCTTTTACCTTTGAAAAATATAAGCAAAAATTTCGATAATTTTTAACAGATAATTAACAGCTAAAGTCTTTTTTGAGCCAAGACTAGTTATTTTGGAAAATAGTTATACCAAGTACAAATTAATTCCTAATTATTGGATATTTACCTGAAAGGGGCAAAAAAACCCTGCATAGATTCCAAGGTAAGGATGAAATTTTAGCCTATGTTGTATACTGATACTAACTAAATGAGAGATTTCTTAGAGTAATCTAAAGTAAGAGCATGCACTGGAGTCTAAAGGTAAAGAAACAGTGGGGCTGTAAGTGTTTAATTAAACAAGAGGATGCAGGGACATATTTCTCAAAGACTTCCGACTGTTTAGCTGTGAAAAATAATGCTTTCTAAGTTGAAAAATGGTAGACAGAAGTGAGGGGAACCAGAGGAGAAGAGGGCAGGAAATAAGAGTAGATAATGCAAACTTTGTTGCATGAATAAAATTCCTGAGCAAGCTTAAAGTTCTGCTTCTTAAAAACTAGTTGAAATCTGCCTAAGGCATATTTATACAAGAGGTAATTGCCTTTGGGCTTCCATAGGTTTGTTGTTCAGTTATAAATATTTTCAAGTTTTCTCAGAGTATTGACTATGTTAGGGAGTCTAAATTTTTTTTTTGAAAAAGGGAAGGAAAATGTCAAAAAAGAAACCCTCTTGTACAAATTGCATTTTAAGCACGACTACAAATAGTTGTCTTAAAAACCAGAGAGCAGGCTATTTTACAATTTTTACCGAAGATATTAAGAATTTTAAGATATTTTAAGAAACTAGTGATTCATGATTTAATATTCAACTGCATTTCAAGGAAAATTCTACCAGGATAAAGTCATGATTTCTTTCCTCCGGTAACTTAAACTCCAAGGGATAGGCTGAAGTGGCACTGTTTATTTTGCTTCTCTTTTTATAAATAAAAAATAAGCAGAACTGCATGAAGAAAGGACCTTACACTCTGCCTCTTTATACATGCTTCTTTTCTGTGTAATGGAAAAAGTGATTTTCAAGTATATGATATTTCTCTGGCTAAACTTTTCTGTTTTGTTAACTTCTGTTTCTAATGGCAACATGGGGTTAGTCCTTCTGCATGAAAATTGACATATATTCCATAATTATAATACAAAACCTTTTGTATTTCTTTAAAAATTGATTCCTTTAAGAGTATAAGATTGCCAATGGATGTTATAGCTATCTCTAGCTCAAGTAATGACGTTTTAGAAAACACATGGAGTAAAGAGATATGAGAGAGACTTCCCTGGCGGTCCAGTGGCTAAGAGTCAGCACTCCCTGTGCAGGCGGCCCAGGTTTGATCCCTAGTCAGGGAATTAGATCCCACATGCCGCAACCCAAACAGATCACACATGAAGCAGCTAGGGATCCCACGTGCTGCAAGGAAGATCAAAGATCCTCCATGCTGAGACTCGGTGCAGCCAAAATAAAGAAATACATATTTAAAAAAGAGAGAGAGATGAGAGCTAAAAAAGAATATAGGCTTGCCTATTTATGTATATTTTATGTAGGTTTTTCCCTCAATATTGCATTGAAATATAAAAAGTCTTGTTAATCTACCTCAGGCTTAAAGACCTAGAGTACCATATAACAGTACCTACCAGTAAAGAGTAAAATTCTTGCTTATAATTTTGAAAACTTCCTGAGAAAATGAGGGAAATAATATCCTATGATGAGAATTAAGTAAAAGTTACTTATAACTTATGATTATCCCTAGATCACTGACCTTCTGTGATTATCTCAATAAAAGAATGACAGGGAGTTTGGGAACTCCCGATAGTCCACGAAGGGGAAATACTGTCATTACCAGGAGACAGGACTGGAAAGTGACTGAAGAAGCTAAAATTGTATCGTAAAAGGGAGAGAATGGGTAGAGAGAGCAGTAGATAAGAGTTTTGTTCTCTCTTTTTAAGAGGATTCATCTCCCACAAAATAATCCTTACACAGAACCCTAGGGTTCTGTGAAACATCTACCAGCTTTGAGAATGAAGAGAAAATCTAGGAATCACAGGCTGCCAGTGTAGATCAAGATCTTTTGTTCTACTGGAAACTGGAAGTCACATCTTCAGAAGATTCCTCACACTTCCCTTTGGTCTACTTGGCACATCCCTCACAACCACTCATGTTTATTCATCGGCTCCCCCAGGGACTGCTAGGTCAGAAAGAGGCAGAAGACAAAAAGGACAGCAACATTCTGGACACAGTAGTGGAGTGGTCCTCCATTCGTGAACTGATCACCTCATTCAGGTGCTTCAGTTCCTTGTATTCTGACCAGAATGAGACCTCCTGCTTGAGTCAAATTCTTACACGGGTAATATAGAGACTCATACTCTCAGAAGTGGTAAATTCCATCAGGGCAGTGTGACCTTCATTATGGACCTCCATCTGGCCAGCTCCTTCTAATACACTGACCTTTCTTTACTCTGTCGCTCTGACATGGGCATTTCTGCAGGCTTTTAATAAAAACAATCATTAAAACACCCATTATTCATAAATTTCTCTATTCTGTGTACTATGGATACAATTCATACACAATTCACATAAGGTAACAACCACATGTAGGCATAGACACAGTTCAATTATCTAATTAGGTAAATAAGTCTTTAGTTGAGACTTGCAATAGGCTGAAAAAACTATGTGAATGTATATAGTTCTGCTTCTAAATTATAGAATATATTTAGGTGTTTTAAAAATTACAACATTTATTCTTTACTCTCAACTACTTTAAACTGTGTTTATTTGTTTTTGATTAATGAGAGTTGAAAAAACTATGCCTTCAGTATTCTGCCCATATAGAATGTCTGGCTTACAGTGGATGCTTAATGCATGATGATGATCACTACACACAAAATTTTGCATCAGTGAAAATCAGAAAAATGTTTCTAGCCTATATCTACTATCATTTTCATTTATTTCTGGCAGTGGCAAGACAGAAGATTTGCATTACTTCAGAACATAGGCATGATGCATTTAGATACGCTTTCCCATCCCAGCACAAGATAAAATATATGCTATGTGACAATTGGTACTACAATTTTATGCTGAATTGAAATATTTTAGACTTTGATGAGTTCAACAGATATACACACACAGAAAAGATAGATGTCAAAAGAACAGGAAAAATGTTTAACTATCTCTGTCTTCAACACTGCAAACTGGGCCCATGTTATCAGTGCTGTTTTCTCAGAATGTTTCTCAGGAAGTGAGTTACATCTACTCTTATATGTATGATGACTTTAAAAATGGGTCTACATATGCTAAAGTGATTGAAGATATCTTTTTTGTTTATATGAAAGTTATAAATATTGTTCAAAACCTCTTCACAACAATCAAAGACTAACTTATTTTTGATAGAAGCCAAGGAAGCCAACAGTACTAAGAAATCTAGGAAATTCATGTGTTAATCCAGCATGGTGGGGTTTTGCCTTCATGCCTATCATGCATTGGAGAAGGAAATGGCAACCCACTCCAGTATTCTTGCCTAGAGAATCTCAGGGACAGGGGGAGCCGGGTGGGCTGCAGTCTATGGGGTCGCAGAGAGTCGGACACGGCTGAAGTAACAGCAGCAGCGGCGGCGGCCATTTGATAGAAAAAATTTGAGAAGCATGATTTCTTCTGCTGGTTTTGTTACTGAGCCCAAGCCCACTCTGCTCATTGCACCACAGACCAATAAACTGGGAAACGATTGGTTGGGGCAAAGAATAAAGACTTTAATCAGCTGGCAGACCGAGAAGATATACTAGCATCTCAAAAAAACATCTCCTAGAAATAGACACAAATACATAGAGAATACATGCATAGACATCAGTGGAGCAAAGGTGGGTAGTAGGATGAATTGGGAAATTGGGATTGACATATATACACTATTGATACTATGTATAAAATAGACAGCTAATGAGAACCTACTGTATAGCTCAGAAAATCCCACTCAGTGCTCTGTGGAGATCTAAATGGGAAGGAAATCCAAATAAAGAAGGGGTAAATGTATAAATAAAGCTGATTCACTTTGCTGTACAGCAGAAACTAACACAACTTTGTAAAGCAACTGCGTGCTATGCTAAGTCCCTTAAGTCGCCTCAGATTCTCTGCAACTATGGACTGTAAACGCCAGGCTCCTCTGTCCATGGGATTCTCTCTGCAAGAATACTGGAGTGGGTTGCCATGCCCTCCTCCAGGATTTCTTCCCAACCCATGTCTCTTACCTCTTTGGCATTGGCAGGTGGATCTTTACCATTAGTGCCATCTGTGAAGCAACTATAATCAAAGATTAATTTTAAAAAATCATCCTTCAGTCTGAATTCAGGCTCCTTTTAATACAAAGGAAGGAGAGAGAGAGAGGAGAGGGCCTTGATGGGATGACAACAAATGGCTGAGCAGCAATGCTCAGTCAGGTCCAACTCTTTGCAACCCCATGGACTGTAATTCCTCTCTCCAGGGGATTTCCCAGGCAAGAATACTGGAGTGGGTAGCGGTTTCCTTCTTCAGGGGATCTTCCTGACCCAGAGATAGAACCTGCATCTCCTGTGTCTCCAGCATCTCCCACTCTGGCAGGCAGATTCTTTACCACTGAGTCCCTGGGAAGGCCAGGACTGCTAACGGTTGCTCTGTAACCTTGCAACCTTGCTCACTAACGGTCCCTAGCTTGGTGGACGGACACCCCTCCCTCACCCCCCCCCACCCGATGCTGAGCAATAGCTGAGTAGGCAATGCTAATAGTTGCGCTAACCCTGCTCACTGTCACTTGCTTGGGGGAGGGGCCCATAGCGATGCTGACCAATGGCTGAGCAGGATTGCTAACGGTCCCTAGTAGACAGTTGCTCGCTAACGGTTGCTCGCTTGGGGGAGGGGCCTGGTCACTTGCTAACAGCTGTGTGCCTGCCATGCCCCTGTTATGATTTTATCAGGGGAAAGCTCAAATGAGTCAAGACTAACAAAAGATATTAGTACTACGGTGTTACGGAAATTGCTCTGGACTGGGGCTAGGTAATGTGATTTCTAATCCTGGCTCTAAAAGGTCTGAAATATATTTCATTTCTTTCTGACAAGTTTTTATTTTGTCTATCCATATGAAAAGAACTGGACTAAAGGAATTGTTTGAAAACCTTGGCTGTACTTTAGAGTATGCAGGGTTTAAGAAAATACCCATCCCCAGGTTCTTTCTGTTAGCAAAGACGTTGGTTCAATTGGTCTGGGGAAGATGGAGCCTCAGGAGATCTCCAGGTGATTGTAATACTCAATCTGCACTGAGAATCATTGACTGCATGTCCTCTGAACACTTGCTGCTGCTGCTGCTAAGTCACTTCAGTCGTGTCTGACTCTGTGCGACCCCATAGACGGCAGCCCACCAGGCGCCCCCGTCCCTGGGATTCTCCAGGCAAGAACACTGGAGTGGGTTGCCATTTCCTTCTCCAATGCATGAAAGTGAAAAGTGAAAGTGAACTCGCTCAGTCGTGTCCGACTCTTAGCAACCCCATGGGCTGCAGCCTACCAGGCTCCTCCGTCCACGGAATTTTCCAGGCAAGAGTACTGGAGTGGGGTGCCATTGCCTTCTCCGTCTGAACACTTAGACTGCCTAATAGTCTATGATTCCGAAATTTCTGCGAAAAGTTCCTCTCTCTCTCCCTCCCCCCCTCCACCCCAGCCAAACTTTGTTCATTAATCTGGACTCCCATTTCTGGTCACTAGAGAGAGGTCTAGATTTTCCACTAACAACTGAAAACTGTTGTACCCTGCATGCAAGTCAGATGAAGTATTAATTCACATGAAAGGCAAAACCAAATATAAGTGCTGTCAGCATAGAAGCTTTCTCAGAGCAAGAGTGTACCTGCTCATCAACATTTAATAAAAGTGTTGCTAAGGTGCTTCTTTACAGAGAATTTTAGAATTATAAGTTTTAAACAATTCCTCTACTTTCAACATATCTTAACTTTAAAATGATAATTCTGGTAGTGGGAACACCATAGAAATGTTCAGAGTTTGTCTAACGAAAGGAGACAAATCTTTTTCAGTGAAGATGCTTGATGATTATTTATTGAATGAGTGAAATTCTCCCACGTCCTATAGACCTATGTTTATCTGATGACTGGAAAAGAACTTTACTAGTAAAATGTTAATGGGTTTTGCTTTGCTAAAGGAAGATTCAGAGTATCTCTGACCTTAATCTTAAAATTGAAACTAAAATAGGGTTTCCTTAGGAGAGAGGGATATAGCATAAGTAATAAGCATATTAAGGTTGTACCTCCATCGCCATTCTTGTACTTCTGTGTTCAGGCCACACTTAAGAGGTTGAAGTCATGGTTTAAAGATAGGAGTTGAGAGCTGTGGCCCTATTTTGCCACTTATATTTAGGCCTGGCCTCGCTTTCTGTAGTTGGTGGGACTCCTTCTAGTCCTTGAGATATGACAGTAGAGACAGAGTGCTAATGGCTGTATCCAAAAGGCGGTTCAATTCATAGATCCTTCTTTCTGCTTGAAGGGACTTACTTCCAGAAAAAGGGAAACCCACAGTCATTAAAATTTCTTAATGTTAAATAAATAACATTCATTCACTTGTTCGTTTAATAAAGATGTATAGTATGCCTTCTTTGTTTTAAGCCATGGGGATATAAAGAGTCTTAGGTAATTTGCAAGGACACAATTTACTCAATGACTTCAGCTTAAACTGTTTTAAGTCAGTTCTCATGTTATTGCTTGACTCTTCAATTTATTTTTAATCTCCATCTGAAAATATCTTAATAAAAGGAAATGACTCAAAGTATTTTAGTATTATAAGCAAGAATGTCAAATGTGCGTGTGTGTGTGTGTGTGTGTGTGTGTGTGTGTGTGTGTGTGTGT